>CANUEX010020925.1:0-26542 GCA_948099535.1 Jatropha multifida
TTGCTGCAAGTTAACAATATCAGACACCACTTTATATATTCGCTGTATATCATTGGTATATAGTGTCTTAGCTTTGGTCCACACCTTACAACAGGTTTTGCAGGATTGAAATAAGGGAAGCAACTTAGGCTCAAGAGAATGTCATAACAAACTATACAATTGTGCATCAATTTTAGACCATATCATATCTTTTTTCGAAATATCAGCAGCTGTTTTACTTAAATGATCATCATATCCTTGTCCCATAAATCATAATTCAACAGAAGACGACCAAGAAACATAATTGCTACTGCCTAGAAGCTTCACAGTAGTGATAATAGGTGGATTAGAGAAGAGTGGTTTAATTAAGGTACTGTCAGTCATGTTTGTTTTGTTTTTTTTTTGAATTTGGGAGAAGGTTTTGTACCTGAATAAGGATAAAAAAAGGGCTGTGAATACCTTAAGAGAGAGAGACAGTGCAGGGGATGACTAGAAAAGTGATGGTCAGACTCAGGCGAATCGGTTGGAGGTGGCTGTTGATGGAGAGGTCGTCGGAAAAGGGCTCATGCGCCGACGCGTGTGACGGAGATAGAAACCTTGCAGCGGCGCGTGGCAGTCGACGATGAGATTTTCGATGACGAAATTTCAGGTCTTGGGTCGCCGGAAGCTGGAGAACTGATCTCTGGTGGCTGTGAGATCCAACTCCTTCGGAATATTGGTGATTTCAAGGCGGCAGTAAGGTTGCCGTAACAGGTCAGAACTGAAGTCGGGTTTTTTTTTTGTATGAAAACAGGAGAATTTGCAGAAATAAGGAGAGGAAAAATAATCAGACCACCATAGGCTCTGATACCATGTGAAAGAGAGAAGAAAAAGTTTTGAAATAAGCAATTGGCTTGATGAATTTTTATATACGGTTTAAGGTATATATAATATACAGAAAATAGTTCAAAAAAAGAAAATAATCTCCTAATATCTCCTAATAATCTCCTAGTATCCTTTTAATATATGCACAATCTACCCCAATAATTACAAGATTATCTTCTAATATCTCCTAATAATCTCCTAGTATCCTTTTAATATATGCACAATTTACCCCAATAATTACAAGATTCTAACACATAATACTTACAAAGATAAATGGTTTCATAATTTCTCTATCTCATATAGATATGCCGAGAGGAAAAGGACCAAAAAATTTTTGGCTCCCAAGAAAGATTGGGTTACAAGGAGCAGCCCTTGTTTCGAACAAAAAAATGAGTAGTGGTCTGAAATCAAAAACCCAATAGCTAACTCTTGGGATTACTAGTGTTTCTCAACAATAGGTTGAAGGAAGCCAAGTTGTGGCGGAAGAAGTGGTTTGTGACGTGAATTCAGCATCAACTCAAGTGGGCTCCCATGTAGTTCCTGCTATTTCTAAATTCTCTTCTACTGAGAATCAACCTTCACGCCCTAATCTTGATTTGCATCATACTAGTCCACCTATAACAAATGACAACCTTGAGGATCCTATTGAGACTGATGAAGATGAGGATGCTCCACTAATTCATGCAGATCGTCAACCACAAAAGTCTGTAGATGGTCGCACATACTTTGAACCAAATGGAACAATGTAAGTAATTCTACTATTTGATTCTTTTCTAACATAGATACCTTCTAATATTTGGGGTTATTCTCTTTTATTCTTCTAATGAATGATTTTTGTTCATTTAAAAATAACAAAAATACCTAGAAGCATACATGCAAGAGAGAACCTATATTCTATTTTGATTTGATTGTCAATATGCATTCTGCCTTTTTTGTTAATGGGGTAACAGATTTATGGAGCAACACACACTAAATTCAGAAATGTGTTACAGATTTATGGAGCATTCTGCCTTTTTTGTCAATATGCATTCTGGATACATGGGCTTTGACATTGATTCCAGAAATGTGTTACTATCATTTATTCATTAATTGCTTATATAATTACATTTATTACTAGAAATAAATTGGGTTTTCTGGTTCTTAGTATGGGCTAGTTAAACAAAATCTGCAGAAATTTGTAGCTTTAATTTTCTGTTTGCTATTTTTGTTGTATTAGAAAAGAATAGGGGAAGCAGATTATGGCTATTAAATTTCAAAGGTTGATGTATGCTTATCATTTCACATTATCCAATTCATATTGAACCTAAGATAGGATAATTGCATAAACAAAATCTGGAGAAATTTTTAGCTTTAATTTTCCATTTGCTATTTTTGTTATATTAGAAAAGAATAGGGGAATCAGATTATGGCTATTTAATTTCAAAGGTTGATGACTGCTTATCATTTCACATTCTTATGATTTTGCTACATCCTTGGGTTGCTTAAACAAAATCTGCAGAAATTTTTAGCTTTAATTTTATGCTTGCTATTTTTGTTGTATTAGAAAAGAATAGGAGAAGCAGATTACGGCTATTTAATTTCAAAGGTTGAAGGCCTAAGTTGAACATCCAATTGCTTCGATTTGAATTATCCGAAAGACGCCTTATATATGTTTCATTATATCCAAGAACTTCTGTCCTTTAGTTTGATTTGCTGAATCCCCCTTTAAAAATAAGCTACTTAATATTGAACCATCAAGGAAGGAACTGATCTAATTGCAAAATGCTTCCCTTATAGCCTTTTTTGTATTAAACAGTAAGAATTCAACACATCTAATCCATTCAAATATAGTCTTAGTTAGAATATCTGCAGTGCCATGGACAAGTATGCGTCAAATTATTGTCACACAGCCAACTTGAACCTCTTCCAAAGAGTCATCGTAAAGAAATTTAAAGAATAGGGATTGAAGATGAATGAAATCACAATTCAAACTAACTACACTTAGCAAACCAGGTACTCGTACTATTTTATACACCTCATGATTGGGCATAAACTTTTGTCACACTTTGAACACCGGAAACCTTTTAGTATGCAATCTACTGTCTGATTACATTTCCCATCCAAAAAAAACTTGCATTCAACCTCATCTAGACCATCAGCACTGCTGTGACATCCATAAAGGCAGGACAAAAAACCAAGAGATACGGGAATGATTTTTTTAACTACATCATGCTTTTCCCTCCTCAAGAATCTGCAAATTGAGAGATGACAAGCAAAATAGACCATTAAGTCAGAAGTTTCACATTGATCTAGCTACATGCGCAAGGTGTACAAGATTAATTTACAAACAATCTCCTGTGACAATCTTTTTTGTCTACTAACATCAAGCCTACATTCATTTCAAATTCTTATGATTTTGCTACATCCTTGGGTACCTTTTCTATATATATATATATCCAATTCATATTGAACCTAAGCTAGGATAATTGCTTAAACAAAATCTGCCGAAATTTTTAGCTTTAATTTTCTGTTTGCTATTTTTTTGTTTAAATTTTTTGCTACATTCTATTTTGCTTTGATTGTCAATATGCAGTCTGCCTTTTTTGTTAATGGGGTAGCAAATTAATGGAGCAACACACTAAATTCAGAAATAAATTTGGACACAGCACACACACAGATTAATGCAGCAACAAGCAAAAAAGCCTTGGACTTTAACTTGAAATAACTGTGTAAATGCTTTTTTTTTTCAGATTCTATTGGGATAAGAATTAAGTTTCAGTTGTCACTTATTAATTTTCATGGACGTTGACTTTAGCTGTATAAATGAAACTGAATATTTTATTATAAATTGGATTCATGGACTTTGACTTGAAATAACTATATAAATGTTATTTTTTGTCAGATTCTTTCCATATGTTGCTGTTCATGAATTAGCAAAAATAATTAGAAAAGCTTTTGGTGGCCCTGGCCCATGGTATAAGTGGAGTGAAGTACCAGTTGAAGTTAGAAAAATGTGGTTTAAAGAATTTCAGATATTATTGTTATGAATATTGTATTTAAAAATATTACAAGATTTGTTATCTATGCTTGCAAGTAACTTCATATTAATTATCATTAGCTTTATTTCAATTTGCACATAATATGTTTAGAATATTATTAAATTTTATTATATACACTGCAGAAAGAGTACACTTGGGAGATGTGTTATGATTGTGATATTAGAAAGAATTTTGAGATTATTGGAAAAGCTAAATTGAAGAGCAGTCTCTCTAAAGCTAGGGAGACATTTAAGAAAAAGAAAATCCCTCCCAATTGGATTACCAAGGAACACTGGGAAAGCCTTCAAAGCTATTGGAGCACTCCGGCTTACAAGAATATTTCTACTACAAATTCTAAAAACAGAATGAGTAGTAACGATGGCTTTGGCCCATCTAAGCATACCTCAGGTTCAGTGTCAGCTACTGATTACAGTAGAAGACATGTAAAGAGTTTACATTCTTATAATTTTTCATTATAATCACATCTTAAATTGATTTTTTTATTATAATCACATCTTAAATTGATTAATTACTTATTAGACATTGTTTATATGTGTTTGTAGAAAGACACCACTGGAAAGCGACTTAGTGTCTCAAAATTATATGAAATGACCCACATCAACAAGAAGACCAAGACCTTTATTGATAAGAAATCAGAGACTATGTGGGTAAGTATTAATGATTTGGTTTTGAGTACATTACAGAAATGAATTTAATATTGCATAATGTTTATAGTTTTAATTAGATTTGTTGATTTGGATATTTGTTACTGGATTGATTAAAGGTTTTTCATGTGGTCTAACATCAAGATTTTGTCCATGGCTGTTTACAACTATAGGGAAACATGCTATTGACTTGAACTATTTAAGCAAAATTGATGATAATTGAATTTTTTTTTTTTAATACCATGAGCTGATGCTATAGATGTTGTACTTCTTTGGCATTGGTCATGTAATATAGTTATAAATATCTTGTTCATGAAAGATGAGAAAAAGATGCCTACAAGTGAATAATAGAATATAATACAATGTTTTGGGATGGATGGATTTGGATCAAAATTTCTCTATTTTTAATTTTGGAATTTGATTTTTCAATTTTTTTTAAGTTGGAAAATTGATAAAGATGGATCATTGGTTGACATAAATGGAGTTTCTTTCCCTGTTTATCATCTGTTTATTTGAAAATTTGATAGTTTTTATATGAATCTATTGCTTGCATAGTTTTTGAAATGGAAATTCTTATACAGCTATTTCAAGTCAGCATATTAACAGTTATAAATGTATAAATATTAACAGCATATTGACAGCAATTAACAGTTATTTGACAGCTATTTGACTACTCATGCTATTAATATGTTGTTATTTCATTTATATTAACAGTTATTTGATAGCTATTTGACTACTCATGCTGTTAATATGTTGTTAATGTGCTGTTATTTCATTTATAACTATTAACAGCATATTAATAGCTATTTGACTACTCATGCTGTTAATATGCTGTTATTTCAAGTCAGCATACTTGAAATAACTGTATAAATGTTAAGAATCATATTAACAACATCAATTATAAACTTTAATATTATTGCTTGAACAATTTATATTTTAGGTTCTAATAAGATTTTTCCGTCATCTTTCAAAATGCTTTTAGAGAAAAGTTGAATGAAAAAGTGGCTGAAGTAACAAATGGAGGGGCTGATTCCAATAATCAACAAGCATCGCAACCTATGGATGAACTTGAACTTTCTGTTTGGACAGAAGTGGTAGGTGGTCCAAAGAGAGGAAGAATCTATGGATTAGGATCTGAATTTTTTCTTGTTGGTAGCTCAACCCCTCATTATATTGGATCACAAAGTTCACCCCATAAGGCTCTCTATGATCAGGAATAGCTAGACCGAGAGCTAAAAAAAAAGATTACTGAAATACGTGAGCAAGTACGTGCTGAGGTTGAAGAAAAGTTGATGAAAACATAAAAAATCAAGTCCAACAATTCTTAGCTAGTTTGGAGAACGAGGCATTTCAACAACTATTGGATCGCATTCACGGTAAAATGGGATAGATTTCGCTTTTTTTATTCATAACTTGAGCTGCATTTTTTTTTCGGCAACGTTTTGGAGATAGCAACTTGATTTCAATTTTTTATTCTTGACTTCAATAGCATTTGTTTCAGCAATATTTTGCGGACATGAATGTTTAGGACTTTTATTGGAATTATAGTTTTGCCTTTTGTGATATTTTAGGAGTTTTGACTTTGGAAAATGACATTTATAATTTATGACTATCTGATTACTTATGCTGTTAATAGGATTCTTAGCATTTGATGACTTTGCTTTTTATGTTAATTGATCACAGGTTGTAGCTAGATAAAATAAAAATGATCATTGTTATTTGATGAGAATTTATATATGATAGTTTTGTCTCTAATTTATAATTTGAAATAAATTTAGAGACCCCAAATCCCTTTCTATTTTTTTTTTGTAACAATTTGGATACCAAAGTTTTATTTCTGATTTACAGTTAGAAACAAATTTAGAGATCGCAAATTTATTTTTAATATATTTTAGTAACTATTTGGAAATAAAAATTTTATTACTAAATAATTATCATTACTTGATAAGGTATCTAGATACAAAATTTGTCTCTGATTTATGGTTAGAAATAAATTTAGAGACCTTAAATCCCTTTTTAATTTTTTTTTGTAATAATTTGGATATCAAAGTTTCGCTTCTAATTTACAGTTAGAAACACATTTAGAAACTGTAAATTTGTTTCTAATATATTTTAGTAACTATTTGGAAACAAAAACTTAATTACTAAATAATTATCATTACTTAATAAAAGTATCTAGATACAAATTTTTTGTCTCTGATTTATGGTTCAAAACAATTTTAGAGACTTTAATTTCGTTTCAAATAAATTTTAGTAACAATTTGGATATCGATGTTTCGCTTTTGATTTATAGTTAGAAACATATTTAGAAATCGCCAATTTGTGTCTAATATATTTTAGTAACTATTTGGAAACAAAAATTTTATTACTAAATAATTATCATTACTTGATAAAAATATCTAGATATAAATTTTGTCTCTAATTTATGGTTAGAAACAAATTTAGAGACTTTAATTCCGTTTCTAATAAATTTTAGCAATTATTTGGATACGAAAATTTTATTTCTAATTTACAATTAGAAATACATTTAGAGACCATCAAGTTGTTTCAAATATATTTCAGTATAAATTAGAGACAGCATAACCGTCTTTATTAATAAATTTTTGAAACAAAATTAACAAAAAAATTTGATAATTTAGAAATAGAATAAACAATTTAGAGACGACTAAAGTCAAATCTAAATTTAGACACAATTTATTAGTCGTCTCTAAAATTTAGAAACGAGGTTAGTAGCAACGAATTTGGAGACCCCCATTTCTATCTCTAATACCATTTTAGATACTGTCTATTCTATGTTAGAGACAAATTTGTCCATCTCTAATCCTATTTTTTCTAGTAGTGGATTGAGTAACATCCCATCATTGCCGCATCATCAATCAAGACATCAATGTGCAAGAGAGGTAAGTCATCTTTTGGTGATGCTTTGTTCAAGTCCCGGTAATCTACGCATATCCTAGCCCTTCTGCCTTTTTTTGGAATCGGGACTATTTGCTAACCAATCGGGATAATGGACTACTTCTAGAAACCTTACATCAATCTACTTGGTTACTTCTTCTTTGATCTTCTTAGCCCATTCTAGTCGCAATCTTCTTCTCTTCTGCTTTATTGGCTGGATTCGCGGTTCAAAGGAATCGTATGTCCTGCTATAGACCTGTTCATTCCAAGCATGTCTTCATACCTCCATGCAAAAGCTTCTACCTTATCCTTGAGTAAATTTTGAAATTCTATGACAAATTCTAATGTCAGTTCTAGTCCAATTAATAAATTTTTAGGATTTTCTTGTGTCTTTATATTAAATTCAAGCATGTATGATGAATTGATGTCAAATATGTGCATATGTTTATCTACTTGATAAATGGAACCATTACGAAAAACATCAAACAAGTAAGCAAAATTAAAGTTCATTTCATCGAAAACCATAGAAAGTTCATCACAATCAAAGTCATTATTAACAGGAATAGAAATAGAAACATTGGTAAGGGTTTCAATTTCTTCAAAGCTCTCTTCGATGCAAGCCTGGATTGCTTTCAGAAGTTGATCCATGTAGTCTCATTCTTTCTTAATAGCTGCTTTTTCTTTCTCCGTCTCTTCTTGGGTTGCCTCTTTTTCCTACCACTCTTCCTTGCCTTCCTCCTCTGCTGCATTAACTTTTAACCTTTCAATCCCTTTTTGCTCAGTTATCTTCAAGTCCTTCTCAATCTTTAACCTAGCCTTTTGCTCTCCATGAACCACTATCAAAATGTCAATAACATCTGTAAAAATTTCCAGTCCTAGGCACTTCTTCCCATTATGCTCAAAAGGTTCTATTGATAGACATGGAGAGGAATGCTCACTCGAATGTACGAAACGTCCATCCATGTCTAGCCAACTAAATGTTTTCGATGGCTTGCTCTCGATTTTTTATCCTAGGCCCATTCAATTCCTTTGAGTGTGAATCTTTGGGAGTTCAGTGATTCCCTATTGATCCTTCCCCAATTCTTTTCCTTCTTCAAAATTCATCTTCTTCATGATATTGCACACTACAGCCCCCATATCAAAACTCAAAACAGCAATTTGGAAACCTGTCCAAGGGAGTAAAACCTGTTTGTCTAAATTAAGCATTGCCATGCTTCTCTCATTAGTAGTAAATATGGTGATAATTTTCCCATTGAATTGGAATTTTATCTTCTGATGCAAAGTAGATAGTACACCTCCCAATGAATGATACCACGGACGCCCCAACAATAAGGCAAATGTCGATAGGATATTAATCACTATGAATTCAGTTTCCTTTCTAATAGGGCCCACTTTACCATAGTTTTCAAAGTTCCTTCCGCTTGTCTTCTCAAGTCATCATAAGCTTTGATGATGACATCAAAAGTTTTCAGATCGGACACATCCAACTTAAGTTTAGAAAGGAGCTTTAATGGACATACATTTAAAGTCGAACCGTCATCAATCATCACATATAATTTTGTTCTATCCCTTACTTCGACCTTGATGAAGATTTTTTGGTCCAAGGGGAAGCTCATCATAAAAAAAAGTTATCAACAGAGGATCATGTTGGACCAATCCCACAAATTCAATTGTCGATATAGATGGTAGAACAGAGACTTCCACCATCGCTTTTAATAAGGCCTCCTTATGCGCCTTTGATGGAATCAATAAGTCCCACATGCTTATACTTGTTTGTGTTCTCTTTATTTGCTTAACCAGTGTATTTTCTTCGGCTTCTCCCATTGGCACACTTAAAGAACTTGCTTCCTCCTTTCCTTTTTCCTCCAAAGGCTTAACTGAATCAGGCTGATAAATTCGACCACTACGGGTCACATGGCTTATCACTCCCCCTTCCTTTTCATCCTCGCTACTCTAAACATCTAAAGTAACAGACTTCGCTATTACCTCATCTTCACTATCTGTCCAGATTGGCCCACTTCTCACTATCAGCTTGTCATCACTATCCCAGACATGCAACACCATGACTTGGATCTGATCTAGCAACTTTTCTCCTCAGTTTCCTTTTCCTCTTCCTCTAGTTCAGAAAATATCTACTTTAGAGTCTTCCCTTACTCTACCATATACAAATTCTTCGGTAGTGGCACACTCTTGAAGTTTGGAAGTGGGTTGGTCTGCATGCTGAGCCTTGACATCTCTGGGTCAGGGATCTTGCCGCTATCGATCAAGTCTTGGATCTCATGTCTTAATCGATAGCAATCTTTAGTATTATGACCCTTGTTTTGGTGAAAGTGACAAAAGGCATTATGGTCGAAGCTTCTTAGGAAAGGATTAGGAAGAGGCTTTGGAGCGAGTGGTTTCAACAGTCCCGCTGCTTTTACTTTCTCAAATACTCGGGACAAAGGAGTGGCAAAGTTGGAGAATCGTCTGCATGGTACATTAGTAGCTCTTGAGTCTAAAGCAACAATAGTAGTACTCTTGCCGGTATTCAAGGTTTTGTTGGATTGGGCCGACACTTGAAACCCAAATCTGGTAAAATTCCTAAAATGATTTTTGTACATTTTATCTTCTCTAATCCTATCTTCAATGGCCGTTCCTACCTCATATACTTGAGACAATTCAGTCGACGGTATGTAATACAACTTCTCACGGAATGCAGGTAAAGTTTCTCATCTGAGTAACCTTAGCCCTCCATCTGGACATATAATTGGTGAAAGGTTCATCTTGCTTCTATACAGTTGCCTTTAAATCTCTTAGATTGATGCCCATCTGAAGATTATAGGCATATTCTTTGAGAAAGACATTAGTCAGCTCACTCCAGTCTCTTTTGAACTTCTTGTCCAGATTATAACACTAGGTCTGTGCGGATCGTGTTAATGACATGGGGAACATTTTTAGAATCTCCCTTATCCGCAAGCCTACCAGCTCCATGACGGACTTGTACTGCAATAAGTGTACTTTTGAGTCGCCATTTCCATTATACTTTACTACCTTTGGCATTTTATAAGTAACTGGAGTTTCTTATCTTAGTCCTAATTCTTCATCATCCTCTTCATCTATGTCTACATACCGTCCCATACCCTTGGACTTTATAAACAGATGGAGCTTCACCAGCTTCTCCATTTTCTCTGAAACCATTGGCTCAACATCATTTTTTTTTCACTGGTATCCTTTTGAAAAATTCTTTATCTTGCCATGTGTCTTCAACAAGTTCTTTTCTTACAGACTCTTCGTTAGCCCCTTCTCCTTCTTCAAGCACTATTTTTCCTTTCCCCTTGTTAGCCTTCACAAATTTTTCAAGGCTAGCTGCCATCATTTTCTCGAATAGCTTCTCAACATCAACCAATGAAAATCCTCCGCCATTTTATCAGCAATAGTAACTTGCAAATCTGCCTGTATTGAAGAAGAATCAACTTTGGGAGTAGAGCTCGCTGACTTCGCAGGAACTGACCTAGACGAACTGAGTGGGGTTGAAGGTTCTTCAATTCTGACTAAACGATCTTTTGCCCTGAACCAACTACCCTCTTTCAGTGGCTTCTTGCTTTTAAGCACTATCTTGTCTACAAAATGTGAATATTAGAAACATAATATGATGCATGCGAAAATATATCACACAATCATAACATCGTGAAACGTGACTAATGTTATAATTTACTAGGGCTCAAATCAAATTGATCAAATCTTTAATTGGTAAAAACTCTTTGAAACTTGCTAAAGTATACAACAACTTTCGTTTATTGCCAAATACTTAATGCATTTTAATCCCTTTCATTTTGCCTCAAGACATGAATTGAGAAGGGGTTATATTTTCTATTTTCTCTCTCTTTTTCTTCTTAATATATTTAAATATATATTTTGCATTTTTCATATTTGCATTTATTTTTGGATAATGAACACACTTTATAATTAAAACCCAAAAGTAGTTATATTACAAAATTAAAATACACAGCCTAAAAATTCTAATACATTATTGCTTCTTCTAAAAAAATAGCTGATTTTGACAAGGCAATCGGCATATTCATGTATCCGGGGGAAGCGTTCCTCAATGCTATGGAAGAGTGTCAAAGCTTCGATCTGGGTATTCTGAATTTCTTGCAGAAACCAATGAACCTCAAACATTTGATCATGTTGCATTGGGTTTGTGCCCGATGGTGGCCTTGTTTCAGAATTTTGGTCTTCAAGCTGATAAATCCTTTTGGGCTCGATTTTTTCAGCTCGTCTTACTTTCAGCATTTTTTTATAGTTTTTCACCCTTCGAGGGTCCGATCGCTTCAATTCAGTCGTAGTGAACTAAACCTAAATGAGTTACCAAATTGATTAGATGATGCATGAACACAACACAATCATAGCAGTTAAATGCAAACAAAAGGGGTAAAGAAATACATGACCTCCACCCTTATAACTTCCACACACGGTGTATAGTTCAGTCTTTATCTATTCCTAGAACATAGTGGGTTGGGCCCATAAACCAACTCGGGGTTTTAGAACCAACGATACTCACATTTATTCATAATGCGACAAATAAGTATTTATTAAGGTATTCCTAAGGGAAATTACTATGGTCCACTATATGGGTTTTGGCTGGCTTTATAAGTCTTGGGTTCCATAAGCAAGAGCCGGTTGTTTCCTCCCATTTATCGAAGTAAAAGGCAATAACGGGTTGTGTCAACTCTTTTGATATACCAATTAGTACTTGACTTGTGGGTGGTGTATATTAGTGACAGATCTCAATACTTGAATAGAGTGAGGAGATCGCATCTCCTAATATCACCGAAGGGTGTTAAGGTAGAAATGAGGATTGAGAAGAGATTAGTGCATGAATGACATTTATATAAGCAAAAATTTTAAACATAATTTAAATTAATAACACAATTCATAAATGTGAACACTTTGATAACTAATGGAGTTAACTCTCTAAATAATTCCCCAGTGGAGTCGTCAGCCTGAGGACAACGTGGCTTTATCGCAGTGTCTCATGGCTTTCTCAAGAGTTTCTCAAGTAAATCGAATCAAATGATGAGCTTGGTTCATTTTAATTTATAAAAATTATTTTATCTAATCTCATTTTAATCCTCAGAAAAAGGTTTTCTTACTTTGGTAAATTTTTAAAAATTTTAGAGTTGCCACCCTATTTTACTAAATTAGGAAAAAATTTATAGGATTAATTAATTCTTTAGAACTAATTAATCTGGTTTTATCCAGAGTGAGTCCAGGAGTTGAGTACGGGAGTGAGAAGGTGTTAGGTACCTATTCCGCTCGGCCTAAACCAGCCTCTTAGTTGTTTGAAATATTCATTATTTATTAATTGAGATGTTAAATATTTTTTATGCAATTTTTGAAAATATGTCAAATATACATATCATCACAAATATTAAAATTAAATCATTCACAAGAAAGGGGAGGAGAAAAGAATTACAACCCTCCTAAAATACATTCTACCCATTCATTCCCATTGCACATTCCCAATCCCATTAATCAACACAAATCAATAGAAATAAAATTATTACAAGCCCATTTAAATGAGAATTCATTTGAATTCTCCACAAATAACATAAATAATATTACAAAACCTATTAAAATAATAAATTACAAATTTCATAAATAAATTATATAATCACAACAAATTAAATTAAATAAACTTCAAAAGCAAATCATATTTAAGCATTCAAACAACATGATTTATGCAAACATTAATCAAAACACAAATGTTAGTTCAATAATATTATAAATTACTAAAAATAAACAACAAACAATAAAATGGCAGAATATAAATTAATGTCAGAAATGTTTGTGATGTTAGTAAATTAGATAAACAACATATAATAAATATTATAGAACAATAATTAAATACACATAAATAAATAATTGCAAAAATAAAAAAATATTACCATTTTAATGTTGTTTCAAGCTCATGATCACAATGCTCATATTGTTGGATGAACAAAATTCACAAATCATTATAAGAAACAAAATTAAAATCATTAACGTACCCATCCGGATCAAACATGGTTTTTCAACTCTTAAGCTTTAACCCACTTTGATCTTAGAATCTAGGCACGATTTGATGTTTTTTAAGTTGTTTTTCTTCTGGAACTTATAGACTAACACCACTAGAAGTGAATCAAGTCCCCTTCCAAGGTAAACGAAGTTTATAATTATCAGAAAATCGATCATGAACATGGACAAGAAATCTAATGATTTTTGGGTTCAACTGATGCAAGTCAGTTGGAACTAGTGCAAGGCAGTTTCCATCTGGCTTATGCCAGATTCAAATCCCTACACTAGATCAATCCAGAAATCTGTAGATTTCAGCAAAATTGAGTTTTCATGTGTTCCTCTCACAAATGACTCAACTTTTGATGATATACTGCTGAATTGAACTGAAAATAAAGAAGAAAATGGGTTTTGGACTCTTAGTTTACCTGGTTTTGAAGAAACTCTTCGGATTGCTTGAAGGTTGATGAAGAACGCCTTAAGAATGCTTGATCTTCATTAATGATCTGAGCCTGTGTTGTTGATTTGGTGTTTCTGGAAGTTTTTATGAACTTAAAACACACTGACTATAGGTTGATCACACTTCTAAACTCACAAATTAACTTAAAGCATTTAAGATTTTGTTAGAAAATGGAATTTTTGATGTGTTTTTGGTTTGATTTGAAGTTTGATTTTGTGTTTGTGTTCGTTTGTTCTCTCAATTCTGCAATTACTCCTTAAAAAAATGCTCTCCCCCTTAACCCTAACCCTTAGGTTGGTATTTATACACAAATGAGCAAAACAACACTATTTGCTTATGTGGCAAGTGGGCCCGACAAACAAGTTGTTTTTTTATTTTTCACTAAATTGGTCTAAATGGCATGTACATCAACATA
This sequence comes from Jatropha multifida, assembly GCA_948099535.1. Classification (NCBI taxonomy): domain Eukaryota; kingdom Viridiplantae; phylum Streptophyta; class Magnoliopsida; order Malpighiales; family Euphorbiaceae; genus Jatropha; species Jatropha multifida. The sequence goes on from CANUEX010020925.1 coordinate 14,329, forward strand.
AAGCACAAAAATTCATCCTAAGTGGTCCCGAGATTCATTTTTGAGCCCTATTTTGACATGAACCCCGAAAAAGTGAAAACAATCTAATAGATTTAGTTTCTTACCCTAGGATACCTAGTTTAAGAATCGAATCAATCAGACATTTTGAACTCATTCTATTACCAAAAACATCACCACCACCGATGGGCTCTTAAGGATCACTAGTGGGTCCCACCTATGGGCCCTACTTGGGCCACCGTGGGCTCCGCCAGCAAACTGACCTGATTTTCATGAAATTGGTCTAGATGATTCACAGAATACTATAGGACATCGAGGCACATCCCAGGCGAACCCGAAATGTGCTTATTGGTCGGGTCCCCCTTAACCCAAATCATCATTTCAAGATCAAGTTCGTTGGGTGCTTCAACCTCTTCCTTAGCGATACAGGTTGTCATCACAGAGTCTATTTTAGGGCAAAAATTGAGCGTCTATACATAGGTCATCTTCAAAAACTATATCATGTTAATAGTCACTTTATGATCAGTACATTCCTATGATGTTCTATATACAAAAGCTTACACATTTCCACATAGAAAACAACTCCTCCAGTTCAAGCATGTTAAACTCATACAAATACATTTAGTTATTTTTATCATATGTTTATTTATCAGTCGTGATTCATTTTCCATATGGCACATTAGCTTGATTTCATGCAAGAAATTATCTACATTCTTATAGACATGATACATTATGGTTAAACATCATCCATGCATTTACTATGCAATTCATGCAATGATCATGTATCAGCATACGTATCCACACTTCATCTTCTCATGCATAGCATATAACATTTAATAATCAAAGTAGTTCACTTTAATAAAGAACTTACCCTATATATATTTTTAGCTAAAACGAGGTTTATTAATTCATAATATATGAAATTCCACCATTATGTATTTGACCATGGATTCATTCTCCATTTAATCAAAGTCAATATCCATAATATCTACATATCTCAATCATACACTTGACTCTTAAAATCATTTACAAATTAAACACATTCATAAAGCCATACAAATCCATATTATATCACTTTTACAAATTAGCTATCTATAATACCCCGAAATTTTTATTTCAAAATATTTCATTTAAATTTAATCGTAAACTATAATCAATAATATTATGCCACGTAATTTTTATTTGAGACCAAAAGCTAATTTGATTTGTCCTAAAATCACTTGAGAAACAATTAAATTCAAACCAAATTATTGAATTAGACTGAGTTAACTTGAATTGAACCCGAATATGATTTTTTTTTTTTATAGTTAGTGTATACCACTATTTTTTTCTCGAGATTTATGTTGATCGGTTTGTTCTTTTTTTTCATTATTCTTTTCTTTATTTTCCCTATCTTTTCCTCGTCTCTCTATTATTTCTTTTTATTTCTTTCTTTCTTCTTCCTTTCACACCAACCTCCTCTCCATCTCAATCTCTCCTTCCTTCTCTTTCTCTCTTCTCTCTCACTCAGTCTATCCCTCTCTCACCCACGATCTCTCTCTCTCCCTCTCACTACACTGCCAAGTCCACTACTACGCGCAGCACTCATGCAAGCCAACGTCTCTAGCTCCTCCATTCGCCCCACCTTATGTTGGCTAGCAGCTCCTCTCCTCCACGCGCGACCTTGATAGCAACCTCAGTTCTAGACTCAGCCTCTAGCCACTCTCTCCTTCTGTCACGTGACCAGTTCCAGAAACTCAGCAACTTCACGCCGTCACCAACCACGCCGGACCACCGACGCAGTAAGCTTAGCTGCACTCTGGCCACCGTCTCCTTCTCCTCTCTCCTTAGACGCAATCCAAACGTCCGATTTGTGATCTTGGGACTGTAATAATTGTTGGGTACTATTTTTAACTCCATAATATATTTAGTTAATTCTTAGAATTTTTTATTAATTAGTTAATTTTATTATTTTGAATAATTAATTAGTTAATTTGAGTATTCATGGTAGTTGATTAATTATAGGATTTTGATTTATTATTTAGTTGAATTTAGTATTTTAATGATTGATTTTTATTATTTTGTAGTTGGTTAAATTTTGATTATGATTTATTTAACTTTGCTATTAGGATATAATTGGTGTAGTAATTAAATTGATTAGATTATTTAAATTAGTTGAAGGTATATTAGTTATGAGCTTTGAATGATATAAATGGTGGAGGAATTTGATTAATTATGGATTAAATTAGGGTAATACAAAATTTTTGTAAATTAAAATTGAAGGACGTAAATTAGTTTAATTAAGGGTTAATGATTATTATTATAGGTTTTTAGATAATTAAATTATTTTGGGTATTAATTTGAGTATTTGATGGAATAAGTGTTATTATATGAATTATTAAGTTTAAGATAATTTTTTGTTAAAAATGATTATTTGATTATATGGTAATTAGTGGATTTAGTGGAATTTTTAATGATTTATATTCAAGAATTTTAATTACTTAGAATTGTTATTAACGGTAATTAGTGAATTTAAATATGTATTGGAATATTTTGCAAACAAATGAATTAATGATTGAAAGACTAGAAATTATTATCGAATAAGACTATTGAATATAATTTAATTTAATAAAGGTTAGAATTAATGAATTTGAGTTAATTGTGATAATTTTAGAGTCGAACTGATTATTAAGGTTTGATTAAAGAAATAAGTTATAGAGGATATTTTGACAGAATTAAATTAAATTGGGGTTAAAGACAAATTATAAGGATTAATTCTTGGTGGAATTGATTAAATATGTACTGTGAATTAAATGGTGGAATTATTGTTGTATTTTGATTTAAATTAATAGATAGAATTTGGACAATAAATAAGAATGGATTATATTATTAAGAAAATTATTATTTGTCGTGGTAATTTATAATTAGGAAATATGAATGTATTTTTTAGGATATAAGGAATTAAGTTATTAAAAGGAATAATTTTTGTGGTTATTAAGAATTAAATAAGGTAAAATAAATTAAATAATTGAAGGATATTTGAAAATTGGAAATAGATTAAGCAAAAAGAATTATTTAATGTTAAGCAGTAATTATTCTGAAATTAAAGTTATAATATGTGAATTATATTGGTGGTGTGTTATATTATTAATACAAAATATGGTGAGTTGATAGAAATATAAATTTGAGGATAATATAAAATATTATTGAATTGAAGATTTATTATAAATTATTATTTTGGTAGAGAAATATCTAAAATAATTAATTGCCGCATAAACAGGTTATGTAAGGAGTAAGTATTAGATATACTGGGTTATTATATTTTTAAGAACCTGAGTAAAATTGAAAATAAATTAGTTATATTTTTTAGGCAAATGATGCTATAATTATAATAGAAATTTGAATTTAAACATATAAGAAAAATAAATAAATGTGTTCAATTAATTCTTTAAATCTCTTAGTTAAGAGATTTAGTGTCTGATATTATTTTTCCTTCTATGTCTTTTAGATCAACCGAGTTTCTCTATTGCTCCTTCAAGTTAGAATCCAAAGTAGAATTGAAATATTTTGCTATTACTGTGAGTAATAACAAATTGCGCACACCACTATTTGCATACAGACATTTCATATGTATATCATACTCCCTATGTTATATAAAAATAATCATTGTCGATGTTTTATTTTTATTGTTATTATATTATTGATATCGTTCATTTTATAAATATAATATTTTTAGCTCTATAATAATATTATAATACCCTAAAATTTTTATTTTGAAATATTTTTATTTAAATTAAATCTAAATTATTAGCCAATAATATTATCCCATGTAATATTTATTGACACCAAAAACCATTTTGATTCGTTCCAAAATCAATTAAAAATCGGATTAATTTTTTTATTAAACCGAATTAATTTAAATTGGATTCAAAATAAATATTTTTAAAATCACTATATGCCACTATTATATTCTCCGGACATTCAATCGTCGGACGGTTTGTTTGTTTTTAATAATTTTACTTTTCTTTCTTTCTTTTCTGTCCTTTCCTCCTTTCCCTTTTTATTTTCTTCTTCTTCCTCCTTCACCATCGACGCTATCTCTCCAAACTAACTCTCTCTCCCCTTCATCTCTCTCTTTCTCTCTTCTCTCCCACAATCACTCTCTCTCACTTTCAACTCTTAGTCTCTCTCTCCGCTCGCCGACTCGCCACACTAAGCGCCACGCCGACCATAACTCCTCCCTCCTCCCTCTGACGCGCGATCCAGATCGGCCAGCAGCGTCGCGCCATCGTTTCCGGCAAGCCAGCAGCGCGCGCCACTGTCTCAACCTCCTCTCCTCGCGCCGGCCAACTGCAGCCATTCCCAGCCACCGCTCCTCTCCTTTGCGTGAACCAGACCCAACCGCGCCTCCACCTCACCGTGCCATCGCCTCCAGCAGCCTCCTTGATCCGATCCCAGCAACCCAGCCACCAAATTGTGATTTTTGGGATTGTGAAATCAATTTGGGTACTGATTTTAATTATTTTTAAAATTTTTGATTAATTAGTCAATTTTCGATAATTAATTAGTTAGTTAAATTTTAATATTTGTGGTTAATTGTTAGTATTTTGATTATTTAATTTTATTAATTGTTAGATGTGTTATAAAATATAAAAAATAGAGAATATATATAGATATCTAAGAGATAAAAGAAGAGAGAATAGAGAGAAATTGATTTAGTATTACTAATCTTTGTTACATAATCCGTAGGATTTAAAGGCTATTTATAGCGTATCAAAAGGCATATTTAAAAGACACAACCTTACACTAAAAGATATGACCCTTCATCCCAAAGGACATAACCCTTTATTCCAAAAGACATGACTTTTAGATAAATAAATAATTATTTAAATAAATTTATGGACATCCATTATATTATATAGTTTCATAACACTCCCTTTGGATGTCCATTACACAAAAGAATATGCCTCGTTAAAACCTTATTAGGAAAAAACCCACTGAAAAAAAAATCCTAGTGAAGGAAAAAAAGTACAGTATTTTTTGTATTTTAAAAATTTATTTCCCCCGCTGATGAAGACATACTTGTCTTTGTTTTTAATATAATTCCTTCAGGGAATATAATATATCTTAATATTATCTCCTATAATATTATAGAGCTTATTTTCTATGCAAACAAATTTTATGTACTTTGTACATATCAAAATATTAATTCAATTAGACATATTACTTACTTGCTTCATAAATTGTGATGTCTTTCATAAATAAATAGATGTAAATCATATATCAATCACTATGAGTATAATGATCCTTAAGATATATACTCAAAATGGTACTATAGTACTTCAGGACATAGTATTTTCATTATTGCAAAAAGATATAGTACTTCAAGACTAAAGAGTTCTTTATCATTTTTGAAGGTCAAAATTAATTCTTTATCTCATTAAATGACCTCATAACTATCAGTTTCATTAATGGATGAGTTCTATCCATAAAATCATTTCAATCCCTTGGATTATATGAACTAATTAATAGACTTAAATTCCATTTATAAAATGTTCGCTCTTTAGGGCGAGACAAAATTTTGTACATTCAAATCTTTTCATTTCAAATTTCTTATATAAATACTTTACTACATTTTAGAGCTCTACTGGAGTCCCATGAGATTTATATTATCAACGTACACAACAAAAATATCAAATTCAAATGTAGACCTTTTTATAAATACACATGGGCAAATTAGATCATTTATGTAATATTCCTTTATCATATATACACACTGAGTAGATTACTTTAATACATACAAAGATCTTCTATATGCTTCAGGCATTTTAAATCTTTCAGGGACTTTCGTATATTTTATCAAAGAAGAATAGATACACGATGAATATATCATATATTTATCTTTCATCATAGATCACGTGATATTTGTTCAGCCTCATCTTTAAGGTGATTATACCATCAAATTTCCTTAATCTATATAGAAGTCTTTATAATTTACTTGAATACATTTTCAAGGGTTTCAATTTTCATGCTTCAAGCATGTTTTAATCCTTCAAGGATTATCATTATTAAATAATCCATATAGAGCTCTATATAATTTCTCGAGAATTTAAATTTTATGCTTCAAGAAACTTAAATCCTTCAGAGATTTTCATATATAGGTATATAAAATGAATCATATAAAATAGACAATCATTTTATGTCTATATATCCCCAATAAGACTTATATTCAAGATCTTCATAATTCTTCACAATATTAAGTGTTATAGCATATGCAAAAGTACAATCGATATTTATTTTATATCGATTCTATCTTTCCTTGACATGACATAACTTGTTGATATCTCATTATTTTCATCGAATTCATTGATTTCAGGTACCTGAATTTCTTCTGAAAATTTATCGGTCATGTCTAAGGTCTCTTCTGGAGATTACTCTTCTAGAGTCTTTCTTTCTATAATTTGCATATATAACATAATTACTCCTTTTCATTTTTCAATGATTCTTGTCCTTGGAACTGATCAATCTACCCCGCTTCAGGCGTGCAATAGATTTATTAACATAGATTATTTATCATTCAAGGACTTTAATTCTAATTGGAGTTTAACAATTGATTAACTATCTTTAGAACTTCTAGTTCACACAACTTTGTGAGAGGATCCAAATTTGATAATAATCATAATAATGATGTTCAGTAATTAGCATTTTCAGCTGCTTATTCTCTCCCCCTAATATCGGGATCCATAATAATTAATAAATTTGGCGATCTTGATGCGAATAATTTCTACTATATATAATAACACTATTCCTATTTATAAATAGGGAGCTTGTTCTCATAAAAAATTGCTTTGAGAACACAACAATTAAATATCATTAGATTTAAAAAAAAACTTCCGGTTCTTTAATAGCTCAGTCGATCATTGCCAAACAATAAAAATATTTGAATCTATAAACTTCTAGTTTACAACTATATTCATATAATTATTATCTCTATATGATATTCATTTTAACAAATATCTTCAAAATAAATTTCAACAAGATAAAATAGACAATAATATATAGTGCATGAAAGTCATTTCTCTAAATAATAATATTTTCTCTTCAAGAGCTTTCGATATCAAAGCCAAAATTCATTTTTATATATTATGGTGTACAATATATACATAATCAAAATGTCATATCATCTTTTGCCACTTCTAGTGGTAAGATTTATTTTGATTATTTGTGATTTTCACAATTACAAAGATTAGTAATTCAATAATGATCTTATTAACATTTTTAATGACAAGAATATTATTGTCATTATTCACACTTACACTTAATATTATATGTTATTCCATTCACTTCAGGGAATGAAATAAATCCAATTGAGTGGATTCGTGTCATTATATCTTTTTTATTATAATGACAAATATGTCATTGTTTTTTTATTTATGCCCAGAATTTTGATATATTATTTCATTCACTTCAGAGAATGAAAACAAATCTTATTATAAATTAAAAAAAAGTAAAATTAATTTAAAATTCATAATCAATTTTTTTTTCAATGATGCTACTGCAGGAGCATATTAAAAAATACAAAATAGTATTCATGTTTTATAAATAAATAAGCAGATATTTAATTATCAAATATCTAGTGAAAGAAAATTATTACTTTAGTGCAATTTTGACTGATTCTTTAATTTTCTTCTTTACTGTGTTTTCAGGACACATAATATCCACAAATAAAGATAAATAATTTATAATCAATATATTAAAAGTCACAAATCCAATTTTGTAGGATTTGACATGATAAAATAGCAATATCATACTAATTTGATTATATAATTATATTATAAATAATAATCAATCAAATATAAAATTCAAACTTGAATTTATATGTATATTCGTATATAATATATATAAATATTAGAATTATATATAGAATTACCTTTGAAATGTGAATCACCTTAGAAATGCAAATTTTAACTTTGGTTGTCGCAAACCATAAGTTATCCTCTCCTTAACCAATTTTAAAAAGAAAGCAATTCTACAAAATTGAAGATGTAGTAGAATGAATTCATATGATTCGACTAGAGCTTCGTGCTGATAACGTGTTATAAAATATAAGAAATAGAAAATATATATAGAAATGTAAGAGATAGAAGAAGAGAGAATAGAGAAAAATTGATTTAGTATTATTAATTTTTGTTACATAATCCGTAGGATTTAAGGGCTATTTATAGGGTACTAAAAGGCATATTTAAAAGACACAACCTTACACTAAAAGATATGACTCTTCATCCCAAAGGACATAACCCTTTATTCCAAAAGACATGACTTTTGGATAAATAAATAATTATTTAAATAAATTTATGGACATCCATTATATGATATTGTTTCATAACAAGATGGTTGATTAGTTAATTTTTAGTATTTTAGTTTAAATTTTAGTATGTTGATTGAGTAATTAGTTAAATGGAGTATTTCAGGAAATTGATTTATTATTTAATTGATTTTGTGGTATATTGATAGAATTATGGTAGTTAATTGATGTTTAGTTATAGGTTGAGATTTATTAATTTTAGTTAGAATTATATTATTTATGGAGGTCAATTTGATTATAGGACATTAATTATTGATTTTGGTATTTTTGGTTGATTAATTATGGAAATTGTTAAAATAAATTAATTGGGGATTTAGTTAATTAAAAAATGATTATAGGATTTTAATTAAATTTTGAGAGTTAGTTAGTTGTTATAAATATTCTATAATTATGAAAATTAGTTTAATAAGGATTAATGATCATTATTGAAGGATTTTAAATAAATAAAGTATATTAAGAGTTGAACTAATTATTTGGTTGATTAAATGAATTATTGTTGAAAAATGGATTTTTATTAATAAAGTTGAAAATATTATATTAGAATATTATTAATGTTGATAATTGGAGAATTTGATTAATTATCGATTAAATTAGATTAATATAGAATTTTTGGTAAATTAAAATTGAAGGATATAAATTAGTTAATTAAGGGTTAATGGTTATTAATCAAGATTTTTAGATAATTAAATTGTTTTAGGTGTTAATTTGAACATTTGGTGAAATAAGTATTATTGTATGGAATATTGAGTTTAAGGTAATTTCTGATTGAAAATAAATATATGCTGAAATTGCTAATGAATTATATTTGAGGATTTTAATTAGTTAGAATTATTATTAACAGATAATTAGTGGATTTAAATATATATGTTGGAGTATTCTACAGAAATAAAATTAATGATTGAAAGGTTAGAATTAATGAATTCAATTTAATTATGATAATTTTGGAGTTAGATTTAATTATTGAAGTTTGATTAAATGGAAAATAAATTATAGTGAATATTATGGTGAAATTATTGGTGGATTTTGATTTAAATAAATTGGACAATAAATTATGTTATTAAGGGAATTATTATTGTTAGTGTTGAACTACAAATAGGATTAGAAATTAAAGGACATTAGAAATTAAGAATTTTAGGTATTAAATACAAAAATATATTTTTATGGTGAGATAAATTGAAATGATATTTAAACTAAGTACGAATTAAGCAAATGAATTATATTGGTGGTGAAATATAAATATGGTGAGTTGATAGAAATATATATTTGAGGATAATATAAAACATTATTGAATTAAAGGTTTATTATAAATTATTATTTTAATAATTGTTAAATATACAAGATTGTTATAGGAAGTTGAGTTATATTAAAAATAAGTAGACAGTTTTATTAAATTAATTCTTTAAATTCTCAATTAACGAAGTAATGTATTTGATATTATTTTTCCTTATTATACGTGTTTCTTAAATCGACCAAGTTCATCTACTGCTCCTCCAAGTCAGAACCCAAAGTAGACTTGAATTATTCTGCTGTTACTATGAGTAATAATGAATGGTGCACACCATTGTTGCATACATGCATTTCATACACATGTTATACTCCCTATATTATTTAAATATAATCAGTATTCATTTCTAAAATTCCATTGTTATTATATTATTGGTATCATCCATCTTACATAGATAATATTTCAGTTTCTACAATAATATATAATTTTCGCCTTTGATTGTATTCATATATTGCATATATTGTATTGATTAAATTGTTGGATATTTGTGATATGATAATTATTTGCTTTGTATTTGGGTCGAAATTGGGACGACGTGTATCACTATGGGTCAGTGAGCCAGGTATGGGGATCGGCTCCCCAATATATATATATATATATATATGAGAATAAAATTGGCCGAGGGCCAATATGTGGACTTGTGACGTCACTGATCAATTTTTCACATGTTGTGAATATTTGAATATGAATTATTTGAAGGTGTTGATGATATGACACGTGTTTGTGAAAGTGTGTCCATTTCATATATATTATGAAAACATTCTGCTTGAATATGTGGGTTTGCACTATTTATTATTATTCACTGAGTTTAGTAAAACTCACCCCTTTTCATAAACATTTTTCAGTTTCTACAATAATATATTATTTTTGCCTTTGATTGCATTCATATATTGCATATATTGTATTGATTAAATTGTTGGATATTTGTGATGTGATTATATTTGCTTTGTATTTGGATGGAAATTGGGACGACGTGTATCACTATGGGTCAGTGGGCCAAGTATGAGATCGGCTTTCCAATATATATATATATATGAGAATAAAATTGGCCGGGGGCCAATATGTGGATTTGTGACGTCACTGATCAATTTTCACATGTTGTGAATATCTGAATGTGAATTATTTGAAGGTGTTGATGATATGACACGTGCTTATGAAAGTGTGTCCATTTCATATATATTGTGAAAACATTCTACTTGAATATGTGGGTTTGCACTATTTATTATTATTCATTGAGTTTAGTGAAACTCACCCCTTTCCATAAACAATTTTTAAGAAATAAAAGTATTGCTGGTTCATAAGATTCTGCTTTTTTCTTCGCAGAGATTCAATAGTTAATCCAGTTCGAACATGTTAGTGTCAACTATCTATTATGTTTGTGATATTTCGCATATTTTATTTGGTTTCGCAATTAAGATGATAAATTAATATTTGGTTATGTAAAAGATATTGTGTGATTATAAATAATCTGGGGAGTATTTTTTAAAAATTTAGAGACTATATGATAGGAATAGTTTGACCATATTATGACATATAAATGTTTATATGAGAATGTATTTTTATTAAATGAATTCAGACTCGAGCTATGAATTATATATGATATTAAAGTTGGGCCAGAAATGTTATTAACTGTTTATTGAATAATGTCATAATATGAGCTTACTATTTTTAGAGTCAGATGACAATAAAGATAAAATGTTATAGTTTAGGCTTACCATAGGCCTCGGGAGCCTTAAGCTTATCTAAGTCCTCGTGCCGGTGCGGCCCACGGTTTCTGGTCGTGACAAATATATAATTTCAGCCTTTGATATTACATTCATATATTGCAGATATTGTATTGGTTAAATTGATGGATATTTGTGATGTGATAATGATGTGCTTTGCATTTGGGTGAAAATTTGAACGTGTGTCACTATGGATCAGTGGCCAGGTATGGGGATCAACTCCTCGATATACATACATATATATATATATATATATATATATATATATATATATATATATATATATATATATGAGAATGAGAAAAATTGGCCAGGGCCCACTGAGTGGATTTGTGACGTTACTAGTCAATTTCCACATGTTGTGAATATCTGAATGTGATATATTTGAAGGTGTTAATGTTATGACATGTGCTCGAAACATGTGTCCATTTCATATATATTGAGAAAACATACTGCCTAAATGTGTGGATTTGCATTATTTATTATTATTCACTAAGTTTGGTGAAATTTACCCTCCTTCCATAAACTTTTCAAGAAATAGAAGTATTGCTAGTTCTAAAGACTCTGCTTCTTTCTATGCAGAGATTTAATGATTATTTCCAGTTTTAAAAATATTAGTATGAACTATGAATTAAGTTTCACTTAATTTAAAGTTCTAGAATTTCTGTTATACCCTGAGAACACAGTAAAGGTCAGGTTTATGAAAATGCTGGAAATTTCTTAATTTAAGTACTTTTATGCTATATTAAGTATATTTATTTTGAATATGTCCATTTGAATTTATTTTATTAAGTATAAAAAAGGGAGAACGTGACAATTTTAGTAAGTTGTAAGTTTATGAAATTTTGTGAGAAATATGTTAAG
>CANUEX010020926.1:0-29164 GCA_948099535.1 Jatropha multifida
CGCCTTTATTGAGTTGGCAGACACAGGCACAGGAAAGGCCATCCATAAGCGTGAACAGCCAGCGTGGGTAGCGCAGCGGTTTAACCTGGGCAAATCGCTTTTCAACGTCTCTGGCATCCAGCAACTTATGTTCGGTCATGATCACGATATGCTGTATTTCCGTTACTACGTGCATATTGATACCGCGATCGCTGTTTTTACGTGTTGAAGTCAGGCATTGCCCATCTTTGATGGTTGTCAGAACGATGGCGTTAGAGGAGATGAGACTTTCAACGCTGTCCATACCCAACGCGATGCCCAGACGCGTTGATAGCTCTTCCACTAATGCGCTCTCAGCGCCATGCTGCAACAAAAAAAGGCCACACTGAATACACAGCCGCGTAATAGCACGCTGTGATGACTGGTCTGTTTGCATGATTACCCTGGTACCTGTTAACACAACGCTCACGAAGGATGGAGCGTAAAAGATAGTTTTAGCACAAGTGACAGGCAGAATGGCGCTCAGGTAGATCAAGATTTGTGCAGTAAGTCACGCTGAAGTTTGCTCTGAAGTCTTCTTAATTACCCGGTTAAGAATTCATTTAAGGTTTTTTTATAAAAAATTATATGAAAAGAAAAAGGGGGGTATTATTTGCGACTAACAGACTGGTTTTCGTAAAGTATTTCTTAAACATTTGTTAAGGTTATTGTTTTTATCTTAATTATATTGTCTTTGATTATTTTAAATTTCCTTTTTATTTTTTAATAATACGCGAGATAATCTGGCGGGCTGTATGTTATATTGACATGTAAGTTGGTAATACTATAATTCCGGCTCTTTATGTTTGACCCCAACTCATAAATTTCGCCAATTCTTACGGCGACGCTTATCCAGATAATGTCATTATCTGTGGTTATTATTGGCTCCTATTGGAAAAAGTCATCGTGCGGATTGATAGAACTCGCAAATGGACGTGGAGATTTTATGTTATCAGCAGACAACACTCATGGGATTGTTATTAGCCAGACTCCGGTTCTCAGGGCCGGGATTGGCGGTATACTTGAACGTCATTTTCCTGAATACATCCTCAATTATTATTCCTGTGTAGAAGAGATAGATCTGCTGCAATTAAAGAGCGCTCGCCTGGTCATTGTTGACATCTCTGACGAGCTTTTCTATGCAAGAAGACGCTGTCAGAATTATTATTCTCTTTTTTCTCAAAGCGATAGCTCACACTGGATCTTTTTCACCCCACGTACGGTGCTGCCTGTGGCAATGGAGTTTTTGTTACGCCCGCGTATTACGTTGCTCTCCAGCCAGGAGCCCGTTGAAGGGGTGATTAATGCTATTCGCCACGGATATGGGAGCGAAGGAGAAATTAGCCAGGTGCTTATGCCAGAGGGAATGAGCAGGAGTGCGGCTAATGCTCCCCTAAGTAAAATACTTACCCTATCTGAACGTAACGTGTTACGTCTTCTTGGAAAAGGCTGGGGAATAAACCAAATTGCAATGCTGCTCAAAAAAAGTAATAAAACAGTGAGTGCGCAGAAAAATAGTGCAATGAGGCGGTTATCATTACGGAGTAATGCAGATTTATATATATGGATTAATAGCAGCCAGGGAATGGCTGAGTTGAATTCAGGCACGATGTATGGAGACCGAAATGAATGGAAAATAGCTACAAAAAGGGAAATGTCGCCATTATTGAAAAGTGCACAATGAGTCGGGAGGGATTACGACATTTATTTAGTGAATCGTCTATTAATCAGTATTCGTTTCATTTTTTTAAAGAGCATTCGGTGTTTCATCAGGCACTGAAGCACACGCCCTTTTTTTCCGTTATCTATTCACTTTTTGGGCACCGGAAAGAGCGGCGGGAGTGCCTGATGTGTTTGCACTGGCTTTCGCTTTCTCACCCGGGTGTTCAGCATATTGTTCTGGCGGGAGACGATCGGGAGGCCCAGTTGGTCGGGCATCTCTCTCCCTCGCGGCTGCATGGTATTTTGAGCAAATCGTCTCCGCTGCCTGTGTTACAGGAACAACTGGGGATGCTACTGGGTGAAACCCGGCGCATTAATGAGAACATGATTAATAATTGGTACGTGAGCCAGTGCCGTATGCTCAGCCCGACAGAGTGGGAGATCCTGAATTACCTGACGCGCGGTTTCTCGCTGGCCGAGATAGCCTCGCTGTTGGATCGGAATGTGAAAACCATCCGCGCGCATAAATTCAATGCGATGACGAAGCTGGGTGTTACGTCTGACGTCGGGTTATTGGATGCCGCAGATATTCTGACCTGGAGCCCACCAGCTCCTCGTTCAGCGTCGGAGTTGATGTAGTTCAGGGACTTCTCAGCGCCAGGCGTGCTGTACCTGGCGCTGAGACGTTACAGGCAAACGTCAATCCATTTTGCGCGGGTGAGTTCAGCCATTCGCTCAGGAGAAATGCGGACTGCGCTATGGGTAGCTCCCGCAGCGGGCAGGACTTCCGGATATTGTTTTAGTGAGATATCACAATAGATTGTCAGTGGGTTTTCTAACCCAAACGGACAGACGCCGCCCACCGGGTGCCCGGTAACCGTAACGACCTCATCGCTACTCAGCATGCGAGCTTTCGCACCAAAGGTGTTTTTCAGTTTTTTGTTATCCAGGCGCGCGTCGCCTTTAGCAACCACGAGAATGACTTCGTTTTTCACTTTTAATGACAGCGTCTTGGCGATTTGCCCTGGTTCAACATGGTGCGCGGCAGCGGCCAGTGCAACAGTCGCGGTACTTTGGTTCAGTTCAATAATATCGATATCGGGGGCGTTGTCGGCAAAGAATTGCCGCACGGACTGCAAACTCATGATGTTCTCCTGCCTGGGACCGCTATTAATCTGTCATAAGCCTGTTATCCATGTAAATATCCCGATGTAACAAACCACTCTACAAAGTTTCTCGATCGCCTTCACAATCGCGGAAACCGGTTACAGTAACCGGTTGCAGTGTCCACATTGCGGGTTAATACTGATTTTGTCCTTCCTTCTGTACATAAAATCAAATAAAGAGCCGTCTATGAAACCTACACTGCTTTGTCGTAATGCTGGTTTAAAAAACCGCATGGTTTCAAACCTAAAAATGGATCGCTGCACGGCAAAACATTCGCTGGTGCGCTTATTTTTTTAGCCTGACAGGAGAGCTGATATGTCTGCTAACCATGCTGCGTTTAACCTGATTTTCCGGTTTATAGAAAACTACGTCAGCCCGATCGCCGGGCGGATCTCTTCTCAACGTCATGTTATGGCCATCCGTGACGGCTTCATTTCTGCGATGCCGTTTATGATTGTTGGCTCATTCTTACTGGTCTTTGCCTATCCGCCCTTTTCACCGGATACCACCTGGGGCTTTGCGCGCGCCTGGCTGGATCTGGCGAAACAGTATGAAGGTCGGATCCTCACGCCTTTCGATATGACGATGGGCATTATGTCCATTTATATCTGTGCGGCGATTGCTTATAACCTCGGTAAGCATTACGTGAAATCGCACCAGCTCGACCCTTTCATGTGCGCAATGCTGTCGCTGATGGCGTTTTTACTGGTTGCGGCACCGAAAACCAACGGTACGCTTCCGGTGGACAGCCTGGGCGGAACCGGTATTTTCACCGCAATACTGGTGGCGATTTACTGTGTCGAAATGATGCGTTTCCTGAAGGCGCACAATATTGGCATTCGCCTGCCGGACCAGGTGCCGCCGATGATCAAAAACTCATTTGATCTGCTGATCCCGGTACTTGTCGTCGTGCTGACACTCTACCCGTTAAGCCTGCTGATCCAGTCGCAGTTCAATATGCTCATCCCACAGGCGATTATGGCGCTGTTCAAACCGCTGGTGGCGGCGGCGGATTCTCTTCCGGCGATCCTGCTGGCGGTGATTATTGCTCATCTGTTGTGGTTTGCCGGTATTCACGGCGCGGCCATTGTTTCGGGCATGCTGCAAATGTTCTGGTTAACCAATCTGGGGATCAACCAGAGCGCACTGGCACAGGGCGCGCCGTTGCCGCATATCTTTATGGAAGCGTTCTGGACTTTCTTTATCGTGATAGGCGGCTCCGGCGCAACAATGGGGCTGGTGTTCTGCTATTTACGCAGCCGCTCGGTTCACCTGCGTTCGATTGGCCGATTGAGCGTCGTGCCCAGCATTTTCAATATCAATGAACCGGTGATTTTCGGCACCCCGATCGTTATGAATCCGGTGTTCTTTATTCCTTTCCTGCTGGCACCGACGGTCAATGCCATTATTGCGTGGGCAGCCATGAAGCTGGATCTGATAGGCAGAGTGATTTCTGTTGTGCCGTGGACGGCGCCTGCACCGATTGGCGGGGCGTGGGCGCTCGGCTGGGATTTCCGTGCCGCAATTCTTGTCGTACTGCTGGCCTGTATTTCAGCCGTCATCTATTTCCCTTTCTTTAAAGTGTATGAGAAACAGCTCCTGGAGCAGGAAGCGGAAGAGGCACAGCGTACAGAGGATGAAAAACAGGTCGCTTAAAACAGGATCAAGGAGAATCATAAGGGAGGCGTAACGCCTCCCTGATTATTTCAGCGTGCAGTCACCGCACTGTTGCACATCCGGCAACCGGTAACGCTGGCAACAGGTACGACGTACCAGCGCGCCATCGCGCAGCACAACAGTGCGCCACAGCGGATTATCGCTGCCATCGGAAAGCTGTTTTTCGAAGAAGCAGGTCTGGCGTAATGCCGCGACGCGAGCTTCACCCAGTTGCGGGATCATCTCACCCAGACACCAGTTGATCAGATAGCCGGTATTGCTCCAGATAAGTTTGCCGTTGATATCGCCCGTGGCTTCCAGTGCCTGAACTACCGGGAGCATCGCCTGCGAAGCCAGTGCAGTAATCCGCTGCGCATCATTTTGTAAGGTCAGTTGATGATCCTGCTGCACATCAATCCAGAAACAGGCCGCGCGACCCGTTTCATGAAATTCAACGTGAAAATGTTCAGGTGCGAGGCTAATGGCACTTTTCTGCGTTAACAACGCCAGTAGCAAGGGCGGTACCATTAATCCCAGATACCATTGTGCCCATAGTGACAGCAGCGGTTTGTTTTCGCGCGGCTGCGCCATTTGATGACGGTAAATATGATCGGAATAGGTCGCAATCAGCGATTGCAACGTGGCAGGCCGTGACCATTCCGCCAGTGTCTGTGCTTGCCAGGGCGCTGGTTCATTAAGGCGAATAAAATCGAGTAAGTGGGAGCGCGTGCTGGCGATGGCTTCCCGCATAGCATTAGCCAGCGAATCGCGTTCATCAACGAGACGGCTTCGCCAGATAGCATGTTCAGTGATCGATGCGGTGCGATAGGTCATGGCAGCCAGCTGGATGCGGAATCTAAATGATAATGATTGCTAATCCTAGCCAGAGGTAAAATCGATAGCAAGATTTTTATCGTAAAGTTGGTGCTGCTACGCCTCAGGCGAGGCGCAATTCCCCGCTCACCAGAATATTGTTGCGGCCCAAATGCTTGGCTTCATATAACGCTTTATCTGCCCGCTCAATAGCGGCGTCGATATTGTCATCCAGCAACGGTGCAATACCAATGCTGATGGTGACATTCGTGGCGACACTTTCATTAAACATATGCGGAATCTTCAGATCGTACACTTTCTGCCGAATACGCTCGGCAGCCAGGCGCGCATGTTCCAGATCGGTATTATTCAGCAGGATCATGAATTCTTCACCGCCAAAGCGCGCGACGATATCGCGGGAACGCACGGCATCGCGCAATGCGGCAGAGACGCGAATTAGCGCCTGATCGCCCATCATATGGCCGTAGTGGTCGTTATAAGCTTTGAAGTGGTCGATATCCAGCAGCAGTACAAACCGTGAACTATCATCCAGTGCCAGCAGGTTATCGATTTTGGATTGCAGGCCGCGACGGTTATACAACCCGGTCAGGGGATCCAGCATGCTCAAATCGTTCAGGGTTTTCCGTTCCTGCATTAAACGGTTCATTAATGCCTGGGCGAAATTATCATTACGCTTCTGAATTGCATGTTGTATGGAGATACCTAATACCGGCAAAGCAAAACTAAATATTAAACGGAGCTCGCTCTCCGATCCGGAGAAATAGAGACAAGCGGCGAATACCGGCAATGAATGCAGCAGGAACGCGGCAATGTTATTAGAAAAAGCAATCGAGCCAATAAAGAGGACATTCAGCAGGGCGATCAGCAAATACGATGAGGCGTTGTGCTGGAGTAAATCGATCCTCACGATTACATGCCATGCCCAAAGGCAGCCAAACATAATAGAAATCAATGGGATACTGATTTTCTTTTTCGGATAGTATCTGTGCCATACGGGCAACAAAACGCTCACCGCAAAAATAATACACGCTGGTAGCGTGAAGGCGCGCAGGTTATAGAGCGGCAGAGCCATGGAGAACATTGCTGAGAGTGCATTGAGCAGCAAGAAGAGTCGCAGCGACAAACGATATCTCTTGTTACACAGAGATTGCAAGGTTTGTAATGTCATACCTAAAAATCGTTATTTATCCACAATGTAGTACTACGCAGTGAGTCGATAAGAAAAGAAATAACGCGAAGAAACAGTCATCGCGAAAAATTAGTGATTTGGATTTTTATTTAAGCAGCGCTTAATTTATCACCTTAAGGAATGTCTGTCATCAGAAGATGAGCGATCTTCATACTGTGGTATTGGCAGTATGCTGACAAATGAGAAATGATGTCATATGATATTGGTTATCATTATCGATATCAGAGATGGAAACATGTTGCAGCGAGCGCTGGGAAGTGGTTGGGGGATCGTCCTGCCGGGCATGATTGTTGCCGTTCTGGCACTGGCTGATCTTTCGATCGACGCATGGCGGATGGTGATTTTGCTGGGTTTATTGCTGACTCCGGCGATGCTTTACCATAAGCGGTTACGACATTTTGTTTTGTTGCCTTCGGGCGTTGCGCTTGTCGGGGGGATGATAATGATGCTGCTGAATTTGAAAATGATGGTGTAACGGGGGAGTCATACAGGGAGAGTATAAGATATCTGGTGCGAGGGGGGGGACTTGAACCCCCACGTCCGTAAGGACACTAACACCTGAAGCTAGCGCGTCTACCAATTCCGCCACCTTCGCATACCATCGATACCTTTGAAGTATCGTTACCACGGAGGCGCATTCTAGATGTTTTCAACTTTTCGTCAATAGTTAATTGCTGAGAGCAACACTGATTGCTGCAAAAATGGGCGCTGTGAATGGGTAATGCGGAGATGCCCGGCGAACAGCGCTCGCCGGGAGAAGAGTGATTATTTCAGCGCCTGGCGCGTCATCACTGTGCGGTAAACCTTGAAACGTCCGGTCTGGGCGAGCACTTCATGGAAACCGAAGGTCTGATCTAATACGTCCGGGTACGGCAGGAAGGCGTTAGCGACGATGCGCAGCTCACCGCCGCTGTTCAGATGGCGCACCGCGCCGCGTATCAACGTCTGAGCGGCTTCCAGACTGGTTTGCAGGCCATCATGGAACGGCGGATTGGAGATAATCATATCGAAGCGGCCAGTGACTTCAGAGAAGACATTGCTGGCAAAAACCTCACCTTCAAAGCCGTTGGCAGCAAGCGTCGCGCGGCTGGCTTCCACCGCCGGTGCGGAAACGTCGCACAGGGTTAAACGCACTTTCGGCGAATGGCTCGCCAGCACCGCTGCCAGCACACCGGCACCGCAGCCAACATCCAGTACTTTACCTTTCGTGTGCGGCGTCAGGGTCGAGAGCAACAATTGGCTGCCCACATCTAATCCGTCACGGCTAAAGACGCCCGGCAGGGTTTTGATCGTCAGATCGCCCAGCGCATACTCGCCCCAGAAACCATTCGCATCGAAGTCAGATTTCTTCTCCAGACGACCGTAATACAGTCCGCAGCGACGCGCACTGTCTATTTTGTTGAGCGGGCAATACGCAGCCAGCATCTGCTCGGCGCTTCGCACGCCGCTACGGTTTTCGCCGACGACGAAAATATCGCAGCCCATTGGCAGCAGCGACAGCAGGTTCATTAATTGGAACTGCGCTTCGGGTTTGTTTTTTGGCCAGTAATAGATCAGCGTATCGACATCGCCGATCGTCTCGCTGTCAGCGACCAGGCTATAACGGGTACGTTCGCCCATCTGCTGGCTTAAGGTTTGCCACTGGTGAAACTGTTGCGTCCAGGCACGGCTTTCAGCCGTCTCCAGGCGAGCGGGCAGGTCATCCTGCAAATCACCGGCAAACAGAATGCGGTTGGTTTCGAAATCGTCACTGTGGCGCAGCAAGACTTCACTTGCCGGGGTAAAAGCAGACATGAATGGGGGTTCCTCGTTTAACTCAGGCGGCGATTATACACGTTATCCTGCAAACTGCCTCTTTGTTGACGAGCGTCGTTGATAGCGAATTTTCGCCGGGTTTGCTATATTTGCGCGCCTGACACACAGGAGTGTTTCGCTATGACTTCCCGACGCGACTGGCAATTACAGCAACTGGGCATTACTCAGTGGAGCTTGCGACGCCCGGCGGTGTTGCAGGGTGAAATCGCCATTTCGCTGCCTGCGCATATTCGTCTGGTGATGGTCGCTTCCGAACCGCCGATGCTTGCCGATCCACTGGTGAGCGACGTACTGCGCGCGCTTACCATTACGGCGGATCAGGTATTACAGTTGACGCCGGATCGCGTCGCGATGCTGCCGCCTGGCAGCCAGTGCAACAGTTGGTGGCTGGGTGTCGATGAACTGCAGTCGCTGGCGGGCGCACAGGTCGCAACGCCCGGCGTGGATGAATTACGCACTAACCCTGCGGCACGCGCCGCGTTATGGCAACAAATCTGCGAACATGAACACGATTTCTTCCCTCAGCACGGCTGATTTAGCCCGCGCATACCAGATTGAAACACGGGCGCACGCCTTCCCCTGGAGCGAAAAGACCTTCGCCAGCAATCAAGGGGATCGCTACCTCAACTACCGGCTGATGGTGGGCGATGAGATGGCGGCTTTCGCCATTACCCAGGTTGTGCTGGATGAAGCCACATTGTTCAACATCGCGGTTGATCCCGCCTGGCAACGGAAAGGGTTTGGCCGCCAGTTGCTGGAACATCTGATCCGCGAACTGGAAGCCCGCGAGGTATTAACCCTGTGGCTGGAAGTGCGCGCCTCCAATGTTGGCGCGATTGCACTGTATGAAAGTTTAGGTTTTAACGAGGCGACAATCCGCCGCAATTACTATCCCACCGCCAACGGGCGCGAAGACGCGATAGTGATGGCCCTGTCAATTTAAAAAGGTGATGTAATGAAATGGGACTGGATACTCTTTGATGCTGACGAAACGCTGTTTACCTTTGATGCGTTTGGCGGCTTACAACGGATGTTTCTTGACTATAGCGTGACATTCACCGACCAGGATTTTCTTGAATATCAGTCTGTTAATAAGCCTCTGTGGGTTGATTACCAGAATGGCGCCATCACTGCGCTGCAACTGCAACACCGCCGTTTTCAGGGTTGGTCTGAGCGCCTGAACGTTCCGGCGGGTTCGCTGAACGACGCATTTCTTAATGCGATGGCTGAGATTTGCGCGCCGCTGCCGGGCGCTGTTTCGCTGCTCGACAGCCTGAAAGGCAAGGTGAAGCTGGGTATCATTACCAACGGTTTTACCGCGTTGCAGCGAATTCGTCTGGAACGCACCGGCTTGCGTGACTATTTTGATTTATTGGTGATCTCCGAAGAAGTCGGTGTTGCCAAACCCGATCGCCGCATCTTCGATCACGCGCTACAACTGGCCGGCAACCCGGATCGCGATCGCGTCATGATGGTGGGCGATACGGCAGAATCTGACATTCTGGGCGGTATCAACGCCGGGCTGTCCACCTGCTGGCTAAACGCGCATAATCGCGCGCTGCCTGAAGGCATTAACCCGACCTGGACCGTAACGTCCCTGAACGAACTGGAGCAACGCCTGTGTAAACATTGATTGTCTGCACTTCGCTGTTGAGTACAATAGCCGCATTTTTCGTATTTCATCGCGTGGCCTGGGCCGCGCAATTACACAGAAGATTTTTATTATGACGTTGTCTCCTTATTTACAAGAGGTGGCGAAGCGCCGTACGTTCGCCATCATCTCGCACCCCGATGCGGGTAAAACCACCATCACCGAAAAGGTCTTGCTGTTTGGACAGGCAATTCAGACCGCTGGTACGGTAAAAGGTCGCGGCTCCAGCCAGCATGCGAAATCCGACTGGATGGAGATGGAAAAACAGCGTGGGATCTCCATCACCACTTCCGTGATGCAGTTCCCGTATCGCGAGTGTCTGGTGAATCTGCTGGATACCCCGGGGCACGAAGACTTCTCTGAAGATACCTACCGCACATTAACGGCGGTGGACTGCTGCCTGATGGTTATCGATGCGGCAAAAGGTGTTGAAGATCGCACCCGCAAACTGATGGAAGTTACCCGTCTGCGCGACACGCCGATCCTGACCTTTATGAACAAACTCGACCGTGACATCCGCGATCCAATGGAATTGCTGGATGAAGTGGAAAACGAGCTGAAGATCGCCTGCGCGCCCATCACCTGGCCGATTGGCTGCGGTAAGTTATTTAAAGGTGTTTACCATCTTTATAAAGATGAAACCTATCTTTATCAGACCGGGCAGGGCCATACGATTCAGGAAGTGCGTATCGTTAAAGGGCTGAACAACCCGGATCTCGACAAAGCGGTGGGTGAAGATCTGGCGCAGCAACTGCGTGATGAGCTGGAACTGGTACAGGGCGCGTCCAACGAGTTCGATAAAGAGCTGTTCCTGAGCGGTGAAATCACCCCGGTCTTCTTCGGCACCGCGCTGGGTAACTTCGGCGTTGACCATATGCTGGACGGCCTGGTTGAGTGGGCGCCAGCGCCAATGCCGCGTCAAACGGATCTGCGCGAAGTGAAAGCAGACGACAGCAAATTTACCGGCTTCGTCTTTAAGATCCAGGCGAACATGGATCCGAAACACCGCGACCGCGTCGCATTTATGCGCGTGGTGTCAGGCAAATACGAAAAAGGGATGAAGCTGCGTCAGGTGCGCACCGGTAAAGATGTGGTTATCTCTGACGCGCTGACTTTTATGGCCGGCGACCGTTCTCACGTTGAAGAAGCTTATCCTGGCGACATTATCGGGCTGCACAACCACGGCACCATTCAGATTGGCGATACCTTTACTCAGGGCGAAATGATGAAGTTCACCGGTATTCCGAACTTCGCCCCGGAGCTGTTCCGCCGTATCCGTCTGCGCGATCCGCTGAAGCAGAAACAGTTGCTGAAAGGCCTGGTACAGCTTTCGGAAGAGGGCGCGGTGCAGGTATTCCGACCCATCGCCAACAACGATCTGATCGTGGGTGCAGTCGGTGTGTTGCAGTTTGACGTGGTCGTGTCGCGCCTGAAGAGCGAGTACAACGTAGAAGCGGTGTATGAATCCGTTAACGTGGCGACAGCGCGCTGGGTTGAAAGCAGCGACGTGAAGAAATTCGAAGAGTTTAAGCGTAAGAACGAGATCCAGCTGGCGCTGGATGGCGGCGATAACCTGACCTATATCGCGCCGACGATGGTGAACCTGAACTTGACGCAGGAACGCTATCCGGAAGTGACTTTCCATAAAACTCGCGAGCATTAATCCCCCACGGAGCACGGTATTTGCCGTGCTCCGGCACTTTTCCTGTCTTTTTAGCCCCTTGCGGAATGTTCTTAAAACCCACCCTTTTTCCCCTCTCTGCTCGTTTTTTAACCTGTGAGCCAGGATTTTTGTCGATAGTG
This sequence comes from Jatropha multifida, assembly GCA_948099535.1. Classification (NCBI taxonomy): domain Eukaryota; kingdom Viridiplantae; phylum Streptophyta; class Magnoliopsida; order Malpighiales; family Euphorbiaceae; genus Jatropha; species Jatropha multifida. Next base: position 11,796 of record CANUEX010020926.1, read on the forward strand.
TTCTATATTTAACAAAGTGATGACATTTCTGGTGGATAAAAGTCCTGTTCATTGCGTGTTTAATGGTCTTTTATCCACAAGAATCTCACTAAGGGAGATTAATAACTGCCTCAGACAGATAAGTAGCGGCATTGTATCCGCGACTATCCGACGCTGGATTGGGTGATTTTTCGCCACGGCAGTTAAGCAGCCTGAGTTGCTGCAAGCGGCCCAAATTGTGGGCAAACCAACAGGAACGACATCGATGACTATGACAAAACTGAAGATTTCTAAAACTCTGCTGGCCGTCGTGCTGGGCTCTGTAGTGGCAAGTGGCTCCGCTTTTGCGGCAAACACCACCACTGACAAAGCGCAAAACGCCGCATCCAGCGCGGGGGAAAAAATCGACAGCTCGATGACTAAAGTCGGTGGATTCATGGATGACAGCTCCATCACTGCAAAAGTGAAAGCGGCGCTGGTGGATCATGAAAGCATTAAAAGCACCGATATTTCCGTCAAAACGGACAACAAAGTAGTCACGCTGAGCGGCTTCGTTGAAAGCCAGGCGCAGGCCGAACAGGCTGTCTCTGTGGCCAAAGGTGTGGAAGGTGTGGCTTCGGTAAGCGACAAGCTGCATGTCCGTGACGGGAAAAACCAGTCAATGAAAGGTTATGCGGGCGACACCGCTACAACCAGTGAAATCAAAGCCAAATTGCTGGCCGATGACCTTGTACCGTCTCGTAAGGTGAAAGTTGAAACCACCGACGGCGTCGTGCAGTTGTCCGGTACGGTTGATTCTCAGGCTCAAAGTGAACGCGCCGAAAGTATCGCAAAAGCGATTGAGGGCGTTAAAAGCGTCAAAAACGATCTAAAAGTTAAGTAACCATTCCTGAAAACGTCAGCGCCCGCGTGGACGGGCGCGACGAATACGTGCCGGGAAAACATCGCAGATGAGCAACCTGAGCGCTCATCGCAAGCGGTCGACATTAACTATGGTAAAGGAGAGTCTTATGTTTCGTTGGGGCATTATATTTCTGGTTATCGCGTTAATTGCCGCCGCTCTGGGCTTTGGTGGTCTGGCGGGGACGGCAGCAGGCGCAGCGAAAATCGTCTTTATCGTCGGTATCATCCTGTTCCTGGTCAGCCTGTTTATGGGCCGTCGGCGTCCATAGCATAGTTAGCGCTTAAATTTCGCTTACATTAAAGCCAGTCCTCGTGACTGGCTTTACTATTTCGGCCCGGCAGAAATTGCGTTACTTTGGCAGATACAACGCAGCCAAAAGGAAAGCAGGGTGGGGCAATATATTCCAATAACGCTGGGCAATATTGCGCCCCTGGCGATAAAACCGTTTCGTCCGGGCCGTCTCGCACTGGTGTGTGAAGGCGGAGGTCAGCGTGGTATTTTCACCGCCGGGGTGCTTGACGAGTTTATGCAGGCAAACTTTAACCCCTTCGATCTCTACTTTGGTACCTCTGCGGGCGCGCAAAACCTTTCGGCTTATGTATGCAACCAGCCCGGCTACGCCCGCAAAGTGATCATGCGCTACACCACCACGCGTGACTTTTTTGATCCGGTGCGCTTTGTGCGCGGCGGTAACCTTATCGATCTTGACTGGTTGGTGGATTCGACATCCCGCCAGATGCCGCTGGCGATGGATTTTGCCGCGCGTTCTTTTGATGCCGGTAAGGCGTTCTATATGTGTGCCTGCCGCCAGGATGATTACACCGCGGAATATTTTGCGCCGACCCACCAGACATGGCTGGATCTGATCCGTGCCTCCAGCGCGATTCCGGGTTTTTACCGTTCTGGGGTGTCGCTCAATGGCGTGAACTATTTCGATGGCGGCGTCAGCGATGCGATCCCGGTTCAGGAAGCGGCTAAGCGCGGAGCAAAAACCATCGTGGTGATCCGCACCGTGCCTTCTCAGACGTACTACACGCCGCAGTGGTTTAAACGTATGGAACGCTGGCTGGGCGACAGCAGCTTGCAGTCGCTGGTTAATCTGGTACAGCACCACGAGAAAAGTTACTCGGCGATTCAGCGGTTTATCGAAACGCCGCCGGGAAAACTACGCATACTTGAAATCTATCCGCCGAAACTTTTGCATAGCATGGCGCTGGGCAGCCGGTTACCGGCGCTGCGTGATGATTATAAAATTGGTCGGCTGTGTGGACGTTATTTCCTGGCGACGGTAGGAAAACTGCTGGCGGAAACCCCGCCACTAATTCGTCATACTGTGGTGCCGGCTCCCCTTATTGTGCCGCCCGAGGTCGTTGCCGCGCCCGTTCCTGCCACCCGCGTGGTTCCGCCTGCCGCCGTCGCCAATGATGTGCTGGATGCGCCGCTGGTTAACGCGGTACAAGCCAACGACTTACCCATTAATAAAGAGGATACGGCGTGAGTTTCCGCTTTATCGATACGCACTGTCATTTTGATTTTCCGCCCTTCACGGGCGATGAAGTCGCCAGTATCGCCCGCGCGGCAGACGCTGGCGTCGGGCGCATTATCGTACCCGCCATCGCTGCGCGCTATTTTGATCGCGTTTGTTCTCTGGCGCGCGAGCATTCCGCGCTGTATGCCGCGTTGGGGCTGCATCCAATTGTGATTGAAGAACACACGGCCCAAAGCCTTGAGCAGCTTGAGCAGGCGCTGGCCGCCAGGCCGGAAAAGGTGCTGGCGATTGGCGAAATTGGCCTCGATCTCTATCGCGATAATCCGCAGTTTGAGCGCCAGCAGCAGGTACTGGATGCGCAGCTAAAACTGGCGAAACGCTTTGATTTACCAGTGATCCTCCATTCGCGGCGCACGCATGACAAACTGGCGATGCACCTGAAAAAGCAGGCTTTGCCGCGCACCGGCGTGGTTCACGGCTTTTCCGGTAGCCTGCAACAGGCGCAGCGTTTTATCGAACTGGGGTATTACATTGGCGTCGGCGGAACGATCACTTATCCACGCGCCAGTAAAACCCGTGATGTAATGGCGCAGTTGCCGCTATCCGCATTGTTGCTGGAGACCGATGCGCCGGATATGCCGCTGAACGGCTTCCAGGGGCAGCCTAACCGGCCGGAACAGGCGGCGCGGGTTTTTGCCACGCTGTGTGAATTGCGCCCAGAAGCCCCGGATGTGATCGCCCAAACGTTGCTGGAGAATACGCAGCAGCTTTTCGCTTTACAGATATAGCGCCGGGCGAAGCACAGTGGTGACGCCGCGTTGTTGCAGCGCTTCCGCCAGTGGTTCGATATCTTCCTCGGTTGCGCTGCGCCAGCTTTTTGCCTCGCCGTAAACGCCGTGCGCGTGAAATGCGTTGAGCCGCACCGGAATACGCCCCAGTTCACAGATAAACGCCGCCAGCGTGTCGATATGCAGCAAATAGTCGCTATGTTGCGGGATCACCAGCAAACGCAATTCGGCCAGCTTGTTCTGTGCCGCCAGCAGGCGCAGGCTATTTTTCACCGGTGTATTATCCCGCCCGGTGAGAAAACGGTGATGTTCGCTGTTCCAGGCTTTAAGATCGATCATTGCCCCGTCGCAAACCGGCAGCAACTTATGCCAGCCGGTTTCGCTCAGCATTCCATTACTGTCGACAAGGCAGGTCAGATGGCGTAGCTGCGGATCGGCACGCAGCGCAGAAAACAGCGCGAGCAGAAACGGCAGTTGTAACGTGGCCTCGCCGCCGCTGACTGTGATGCCTTCAATGAATAACGCGGCTTTGCGGATCTTCGCCACCACCTCTTCTACAGACATCATTTGTGCCATCGGCGTTGCCTGTTGCGGACACATTTGCAGGCAGGTATCGCACTGCTGGCAGGTTACGGCGTTCCACTGTACTTGCCCGCCGTCAAACGCCAGCGCCTGATGCGGACAACCTGGCACGCAGTCGCCGCAGTGGTTGCAGCGGCCGATCGTCCACGGATTGTGGCAGCTCTTACAGCGCAGATTACAGCCCTGTAAAAACAGCGCCAGGCGGCTGCCCGGCCCGTCGACGCAAGAGAAGGGGATCAGGTTACTGACGAAAGCGCATCTGCTGCTCATGGCTTACCACTCGGGGTTGTCGCTCAAGAATATGCGTATTGCGCGCGGCTTCTTCACCCAGCCAGGTGGTGCTGGTGCGCGAACCTTCGGCGCGGAATTTCTCCAGGTCCGACAGGCGCACCATATAACCGGTAACGCGCACCAAATCATTGCCCGCGACGTTGGCGGTAAACTCGCGCATTCCGGCGTTAAACGCGCCAAGGCAGAGTTGCACCACGGCCTGCGGGTTGCGTTTAACGGTTTCGTCGAGGGTTAAAATATCGCTGATCCCGGCTTTGTACCAGGCGTGGTGCGGCGCAACGGCCAGCAAATGGGTAATCGGATCGGGTTCATCGCCATAAGGCAGACGCGCGCCCGGTGTGGTACCGATATCGGAACTGATGCCGGACTGCGCATGCAGCAACGCGCGTTGTTTCCATCCATGTTTGACCGGTGTGTTTTCAACAAACGCCGCCAGTTGCTCGCTGATGCGGTAGCCGAGAGCATTCGCCTGCTCATCTTTACCGTAACGTCCTGCAATGTTCGCTTTCTCGCACAGAATATTGACCGCTTCAGCCAGCCCGTAGATGCCGAACATTGGCGCAAAACGATCGGCGGCAATCAGCCCCTCCTGCACAAGGAAGCTATGCTCAAAGAAACCGGATTGTTGATACAGGAAGTCGCAGCGCGCATCGATAATGGCCAATTGTTGCTGGCAATAATGGGGCAGCCGCCGGGTAAAGAATTCCTCCAGAGAACGGCTGCCTTCAGCGATGACTTTCAGGTTCAGCCGTACCAGCGTACTGCCGCCACCGCCCAGTGGCAGCGAGTTGTAACAACTGACAATGCCATAACCACCTTTTGTGAAAATATTATCATGCAAAGGTCCATTGGCGATATGCGGCTTGCTGCACGCGCAGATGTTACAAGCAACTTCCAGCAGCAGATCATCTGGCGTGATCTGCGGATCATAAATAAACGTCAGATTCGGCGCGACCTGCTTTAGCTCAGCATCGGCGCGTAAGATAGCCCGGGTGACTGGCGTGTCATAAGGGCCGATATTGGCGTGGACAAAGGCATCCGGTAAGGTTCTGTCGAGATAGCGCCAGAAGCGTTTTATTCGAATATCGATTTCTTCTTGTGTTAGAATTCTAACATATGGTTGCAGTAACGCATCCAGTTGCCCGAGGTAAACCGGCAAGCCGGTAACAGAGGGAACATGGTGATAAAGAATGGTCAGCAAAGAGAGCGCATCATCGAGATCCTTTGCCCCTTCCAGCTCCAGCCATGCGGATCCGTTAGCCAGAAATTTGGCGTAATCCGGCAGGACATAGCGCGGTTTGTAGGGCGCGTGCCCTTCAAACATATCGCAAATTGCCCCTTCGTCGAGCGCCTCCTGCGCGGCTTGCGGCAGCGCCGGATAGGGGAGGCTATTTTCCGCCTCCAGCGCGAGAAAATGGTGTTTCTGCTGCGGCGTGAGCGTTGGGCTGGTAACAATCTGCTGGCAGCGTGTCTGTAATCCTGGATTAACCGGTATCGACATGATCTTCCTCTTTATCCCGTGCATTCAGGACGAAGAGTGTAAGACACCGGCGGTTAACCACTTTTGATCCATGCGCACCTTAGCGGTAATCACGACCGCTTTTGCGTTTTAAAGTTTGATGAATGTCTCATTATTGTTTTGCAAACGTGAATTAAGTTTTCATTAACTGTGATGAGTATCGAAGTGTAATCGTGGGTTGATGTTAGAATATTAACAAGCCCGAACAGAAAATCGGCATTACGCCGTCGGAGAGAATATGAGTGATTTAACGGCAAGCAGCCTGCGCGCGTTGCAATTAATGGATCTGACCACCCTGAACGACGATGACACCAACGAGAAAGTCATTGCGCTGTGTCATCAGGCCAAAACCCCGGTGGGGAATACCGCCGCCGTTTGCATCTATCCGCGTTTCATCCCGATTGCGCGTAAGACGTTGAACGCACAGGGAACACCGGACGTACGTATTGCGACGGTAACCAACTTCCCGCACGGTAACGATGATATCGACATTGCGCTGGCAGAAACCCGCGCGGCGATTGCCTACGGTGCTGATGAAGTTGATGTAGTATTCCCGTACCGTGCGCTGATCGCCGGTAACGAGCAGGTCGGTTTTGATCTGGTCAAAGCCTGTAAAGAGGCGTGTGCCGCAGCCAACGTGCTGTTGAAAGTAATCATCGAAACCGGCGAATTGAAAGAAGAAGCGCTGATCCGTAAGGCGTCAGAAATCGCGATTAAAGCGGGCGCTGACTTTATCAAGACCTCAACCGGGAAAGTACCGGTTAATGCCACGCCGGAAAGCGCGCGCATCATGCTGGAAGTGATCCGCGATATGGGCGTTGAGAAAACCGTGGGCTTTAAACCGGCGGGTGGCGTGCGCAGCGCGGAAGACGCGCAGCACTATCTGGCGATTGCCGATGAACTGTTTGGCGCTGACTGGGCCGATGCCCGTCACTATCGCTTTGGCGCATCCAGCCTGCTGGCAAGCCTGCTGAAAGCGCTGGGACACGGCGACGGTAAGAGCGCAAGCAGCTACTGATGGCTTCATTTACCGGGCCTGCACTCTACCTCGCAGGCCGGGTAAGATATTGCCGCCATTCGGCGGTATGGGCCGATAACACCATGTTTTGCCGGGTCGCTTTGGTTGCCCGGCCGTATCATTCTTCAGGGGGTTACCTTGTTTCTCGCTCAAGAAATTATTCGTAAAAAACGCGATGGTCTCGCGCTGAGTGATGAAGAGATCCGTTTCTTTATCAACGGAATTCGCGATAACACCGTTTCTGAAGGCCAGATCGCCGCGCTTGCCATGACCATCTTTTTCCATGACATGACCATGCCAGAACGCGTGTCGTTGACCATGGCAATGCGCGATTCCGGTTCGGTTCTGGACTGGAAACACCTTAATCTCAATGGCCCGATTGTTGATAAACACTCTACTGGCGGCGTCGGGGATGTGACCTCATTAATGCTTGGCCCGATGGTTGCCGCCTGTGGTGGTTATATTCCGATGATTTCCGGGCGCGGCCTGGGGCATACCGGCGGCACACTCGATAAACTGGAGGCCATTCCTGGCTTCGACATTTTCCCGGACGATAGCCGCTTCCGCGACATTATTAAGGATGTTGGCGTGGCGATTATCGGCCAGACCAACTCACTGGCCCCGGCCGATAAACGTTTTTATGCCACCCGCGATATCACCGCGACGGTAGACTCGATTCCGCTGATCACCGCTTCCATTCTGGCGAAAAAACTGGCTGAAGGCCTTGATGCGTTGGTGATGGATGTGAAAGTTGGCAGCGGCGCGTTTATGCCGACTTATGCGCTCTCCGAACAACTGGCGGAGGCAATTGTGGGCGTGGCGAATGGCGCAGGCGTGCGCACGACCGCACTGCTGACCGATATGAATCAGGTGCTGGCTTCCAGCGCGGGCAATGCGGTGGAAGTGCGTGAAGCGGTGCAATTCCTCACCGGAGAATACCGTAACCCGCGCCTGTTTGATGTCACGATGGCGCTGTGCGTGGAGATGCTGATTTCCGGCAAACTGGCGAAAGATGACGCGGAAGCCCGGGCGAAACTGCAAGCGGTGCTGGATAACGGAAAAGCGGCAGAGATCTTTGGCCGCATGGTCGCGGCGCAGAAAGGGCCGACGGATTTCGTTGAGAACTACGCCAACTATCTGCCCTCCGCCACGTTGAGCAAAGCCGTTTACGCCGACGACGAAGGCTTTATTACCGCAATGGATACCCGTGCGCTGGGCATGGCGGTGGTGTCGATGGGCGGCGGCCGTCGCCAGGCGACGGACAGTATCGATTACAGCGTTGGTTTTACCGATATGGTGCGTCTGGGCGAGCGCGTGGATGGGCAGCGTCCGTTGGCCGTCATTCACGCGAAGGATGAAGCCAGCTGGCAGGACGCCGCGCAGGCGGTGAAGGCTGCCCTCGTTGTGGACGACATCGCAGCAAAAGAGACACCAACGGTCTATCGCCGTATTACTGAATAACGGTATACTGATCTGATCGCTTTTTTACAAAGCACAAGGTACGGAGAACATATGAAACGTGCATTTATTATGGTGCTGGACTCTTTCGGCATCGGCGCGACTGAAGACGCGGAGCGCTTCGGCGACGCGGGTTCTGACACGCTTGGCCACATTGCTGAAGCCTGTGCGAAAGGTGAAGCCGATACCGGGCGTAAAGGGCCGTTGCATCTCCCTAATCTGACCCGTCTGGGGCTGGCGAAAGCCCATGAAGGCGCGACCGGTTTTATCCCGGCCGGGATGGACGGTAACGCAGAAATCACTGGTGCTTACGCGTGGGCGCATGAGCTCTCTTCCGGCAAAGATACGCCGTCAGGCCACTGGGAAATCGCCGGTGTGCCGGTGCTGTTCGATTGGGGCTATTTTAGCGATACCGAAAACAGCTTCCCGCAGGCGCTGCTGGATAAACTGGTAGAACGCGCAAATCTGCCGGGTTATCTCGGCAACTGCCACTCTTCCGGGACGGTGATCCTCGATCAACTGGGCGAAGAGCATATGAAAACCGGTAAGCCGATTTTCTACACTTCTGCGGATTCTGTCTTCCAGATCGCCTGTCATGAAGAGACGTTTGGTCTCGATAAGCTGTATGAACTGTGCGAAATCGCCCGCGAAGAGCTGACCGAAGGGGGTTACAACATTGGTCGCGTGATTGCGCGTCCGTTTGTCGGTGATAAGGCGGGTAATTTCCAGCGCACCGGTAACCGCCATGACCTGGCCGTTGAGCCGCCGTCAGCCACCGTGCTGCAAAAACTGGTGGAAGAGAAAGACGGCCAAGTGGTTTCCGTGGGCAAAATCGCCGATATCTATGCCAACTGCGGCATCACCAAAAAAGTGAAGGCTACCGGGCTGGATGCGCTGTTTGACGCCACCGTGAAAGAGATGAAAGAAGCGGGCGATAAGACAATTGTCTTTACCAACTTCGTTGATTTTGACTCATCATGGGGCCATCGCCGCGATGTCGCCGGTTATGCGGGCGGGCTGGAGCTGTTTGACCGCCGTCTACCGGAACTAATGGAACTGGTGGGCGAGGACGATATCCTGATCCTTACCGCCGATCACGGCTGCGATCCGACCTGGAAAGGTACCGATCATACCCGTGAGCACATTCCGGTGTTGGTTTACGGCCCGAAAGTAAAACCCGGTTCGCTTGGCCACCGTGAAACGTTCGCGGACATTGGCCAGACGCTGGCGAAATACTTTGGCGTTTCTGATATGGACTATGGCAAAGCCATGTTCTGATGATTTTGGGCGGGAGCTTCCCGCCCTTTCTGTTCTAACGACATAAAGGAATTAACGATGGCTACCCCACATATTAATGCAGAAATGGGTGATTTCGCGGATGTTGTGCTGATGCCGGGCGATCCGCTGCGTGCGAAGCACATTGCCGAAACATTCCTCGAAGATTACCGCGAAGTGAACAACGTGCGCGGCATGCTGGGTTACACCGGTACTTACAAAGGCCGCAAAATCTCGGTAATGGGCCACGGTATGGGCATTCCGTCCTGCTCCATCTATACCAAAGAGCTGATCACCGATTTCGGCGTGAAGAAAATCATTCGCGTCGGTTCCTGCGGTGCGGTGCGTATGGATGTGAAACTGCGTGATATCGTGATTGGTATGGGTGCCTGTACCGATTCCAAAGTAAACCGCATGCGCTTTAAAGATCACGACTTTGCGGCGATTGCTGATTTCGACATGGTGCGTAACGCGGTCGATGCGGCGAAAACGCTGGGCGTTGACGCGCGCGTGGGGAACCTGTTCTCTGCCGATCTGTTCTACTCTCCGGACGGCGAAATGTTCGATGTGATGGAGAAATACGGCATTCTCGGCGTGGAAATGGAAGCGGCGGGTATTTATGGCGTGGCGGCAGAATTCGGGGCGAAAGCGCTGACTATCTGCACCGTTTCCGACCATATCCGCACCCACGAGCAGACCACCTCTGCTGAGCGTCAGACGACGTTTAATGACATGATCAAAATTGCGCTGGAATCTGTCCTGCTGGGCGATAAAGCGTAACTCTTTGTTGTGCCGGGTGGAGGCGATGCCTTACCCGGCCTGCATTCCTCTGGCCTGATAAACGCAGCGCCATCAGGCATTTGAAGTTAACGCACCGCTTTGACAATCCACGCCGACAGCTCGCGCAGTTCCTGTTCCTGATCCGGAAAATCCACCAATAACGCATCGCACTCCTGCGCCAGCATATCCGCCCGGTACAGACAGCCCTGCAGACGCGCTGCCAGCGCTTCGAGCGGCGCCGGATTCAGGCTATCGGTAAACACCTGCGTGCGGGTGATATGGCCTTTCTCAACGTCGAAGTGCAGCTCCACGCCACCCCAGGTAAAACGCTCATCCAGTAAATGGCTGAAGGCTGGCGCCTGACCGAAGTTCCACTCCCAACTGCTCTGGCGGGCAAAGGTTTCGGCGAAATTGGGCAGATCCGGCGTTTTCTCCGGCGAGATAATTTCGGCTGTAACGCGTTCGCCATAGTGGCTGAAGAAGGCCTCCGTTACCGCCTGGCAAATCTGCTCGTGGGTGATGCCCGGTAGTAATTCCACCAGGTTGGCGACGCGTCCGCGTACGGAGGTAATGCCTTTTGCTTGCAGTTTTTTCTTGTCCGGATTGAGGTAGTTAGCCAGACGGCTGAGATCGGCATTTAACAGCAGCGTGCCGTGGTGGAAGCCACGATCGCGGGTTTCACGGTAGGCAGAGCCAGACACTTTGCGGTCGCCTTCTGCGGTCTTCACGACCAGGTCGTTACGCCCGGAGGCTTCCGCCGTTACGCCGAGTGCATTCAGCGCCGCGAGCACAATACCCGTAGAGATGGTTTTGTCGTATTCGGGTTTCCCGGCCATAAAGGTAAAGCAGGTGTTACCGAGATCGTGGAAAACCGCGCCGCCGCCGCTGCTACGGCGAGCCAACCGCACGTTGTCTTCTTCCATGCGCCGCGTATTGCACTCTTTCCATGGGTTCTGCGCCCGGCCGATAACCACCGTATCGGCGTTACGCCATAAAAACAGCACGCGCTGTGTTGCGGGCATCTGGCGGAAAATACACTCCTCCACAGCCAGGTTGAACCACGGATCGTAAGATTCAGAGATAAGCAGACGAAGCGTCGACATAGCCGATTTCCTTTCTTTGACTTTTCAACAGATTACCATTAGCGGTAACTGCTACTCTTTCTTTTCGTGCTCTTCTTCTTCCGGCACGGATTTGTTAGCCGTCAGCAGGAACGGCGATTGTTGCCAGCGAGTGCGTTTGCCCTGCAGAAGCGTACGTGTTAGCACAACGCCAATGGCCAGCGACAGTAGCAGCATCAGGCGCAGAATATTGGTGGTGTTATCCACCTGGCGGGCTTCCGTCGCCAGCGTGTGGGTATCCAGCGTCAGGCGCAGATAACCCAGCGGGCCGCTTTTCCCCTGAATGGGTTCGACAATTTGTTGATTGAAATAGCCGCCGGCTTTCTTGCCGTCGAGCGCCAGCCGGTCGCGAACGTCAATGCTTTCGCCCGAACGTGCGATGAGATCGCCCTGCGCGTCATACACGCCGGCATCGAGGATCCGGCTCCCTTCCGTAAGCTGGCGTAACACGACACCAATACGTTTTTCATCCGGCGTTTCGGTACGCATCAGCGGCGTAAGGTTGAGCGTCACCTGACGCGCCAGGGTTCTGGCCAGCTCTTCAAACTGTGGATTGCGCTGGCGTTGATGGTTCTGGCTGAACCAGGATGCGCCCTGCATCAGCGCGACCAGCAATGCCAGACAGATGAGGACTGTTACGGCGCGGTGCAGCCGAAATTTAAGTTTTGCGCGAGCCATATTCCACCTGTTGAAAATTTGAGGCTTAATGTTGCCAGAAGCGCTGGTTACAAGGTAGCCTCATGCGTTATTTTCCCCTCCGATGCTTTCTGGCGCGAATGTTTTTACAGGAGCTTTAATGCTTAACAGTTTGACCTGGTGCGATCTGCCCGACGATGTTTCTCAGTGGCCAGGATTGCCGCTCTCTTTAAGTGGTGATGAGGTCATGCCTCTGGACTATCACGCCGGTCGAAGCGGCTGGCTCCTGTATGGGCGCAATCTTGATAAAACGCGTCTTACGACCTACCAGCGCAAACTGGGCGCGGCAATGGTGATTGTGGCGGCCTGGTGCGTCGATGATTATCAGGTGATCCGTCTGGCCGGTTCGTTAACGCCGCGCGCTTCGCGTCTGGCGCATGACGAAGGCATGGATGTTGCGCCGCTGGGTAAAATCCCGCATTTGCGCTCGCCAGGGCTGCTGGTGATGGATATGGATTCCACCGCGATTCAGATCGAGTGCATTGACGAGATTGCGAAGCTTGCCGGTACGGGCGAGATGGTGGCGGAAGTGACCGAACGTGCGATGCGCGGCGAGCTTGATTTCGCCGCCAGCTTGCGCAGCCGCGTGGCAACGCTGAAAGGGGCGGATGCCAATATCCTGATGCAGGTGCGCGAATCGTTGCCGCTGATGCCGGGCCTGGTGCAACTGGTGTTGAAGCTGGAGACGCTGGGCTGGAAAGTGGCGATTGCCTCCGGCGGCTTTACCTTCTTTGCAGATTACCTGCGTGACAAGCTGCACCTCACAGCGGCAGTGGCGAATGAGCTGGAGATCATGGACGGCAAATTCACTGGCCAGGTGCTGGGCGATATCGTCGATGCCCAGTACAAAGCCAACACATTGAAAGCGCTGGCTGAGAAGTACGAGATTCCGGTCACGCAAACCGTCGCCATTGGCGATGGCGCGAATGACCTGCCAATGATCAAAGCCGCCGGGTTGGGGATCGCCTTCCACGCTAAACCTAAAGTTAATGAGAAAGCGGAAGTCTCCATTCGTCACGCCGACCTGATGGGCGTATTTTGTATTCTTTCCGGCAGTATCAATAAGAAGTAGAGGTGATTGTGGCGAAAGCTCCCAAACGTGCGTTTGTCTGTAATGAATGCGGCGCGGATTATCCGCGCTGGCAGGGGCAGTGCAGCGCCTGCCATGCATGGAATACCATTACTGAAATCCGTGTGGCCGCTTCGCCCACCGTGGCGCGTAATGAGCGCCTCTCTGGCTATGCCGGGAGCGCGGGCGTCTCGAAAGTGCAGAAACTTTCGGAAATCAGTCTGGAAGAGCTGCCGCGTTTTTCGACCGGTTTTAAAGAGTTTGACCGCGTACTTGGCGGCGGTGTTGTGCCGGGGAGCGCCATTCTGATTGGCGGTAACCCGGGCGCAGGGAAGTCAACGTTGCTGTTGCAGACGCTGTGTAAGCTCGCCGAACAGATGAAAACCCTGTATGTCACCGGCGAAGAGTCGTTGCAACAGGTGGCGATGCGCGCCCACCGTCTGGGGCTGCCGACGGGCAATCTGAATATGCTTTCGGAAACCAGCATCGAGCAAATCTGCATGATTGCCGATGAAGAACAACCTAAATTGATGGTGATCGACTCGATTCAGGTGATGCATATGGCGGACATTCAGTCGTCGCCCGGTAGCGTTGCCCAGGTGCGTGAGACGGCAGCATATCTGACGCGGTTCGCCAAAACCCGCGGCGTGGCGATTGTTATGGTCGGCCATGTTACGAAAGATGGTTCGCTGGCGGGGCCAAAAGTGCTGGAGCACTGTATCGACTGCTCGGTGCTGCTTGACGGCGATGCCGACTCCCGTTTTCGCACCTTGCGTAGCCACAAAAACCGCTTTGGCGCAGTGAATGAGCTCGGCGTGTTTGCGATGACCGAACAGGGGCTGCGTGAAGTCAGCAACCCTTCGGCCATTTTTCTTAGCCGCGGGGATGAAGTGACCTCCGGTAGCTCGGTGATGGTGGTATGGGAAGGGACGCGCCCGCTACTGGTTGAGATCCAGGCGCTGGTGGATCACTCGATGATGTCGAACCCGCGCCGCGTGGCGGTTGGCCTGGAGCAGAACCGGCTGGCGATTCTGCTGGCGGTGTTGCATCGCCACGGCGGCTTGCAGATGGCGGATCAGGACGTATTCGTGAACGTTGTCGGCGGGGTGAAAGTAACCGAAACCAGTGCCGATCTGGCGCTGCTGCTGGCGATGGTTTCCAGCCTGCGCGACAGACCGCTGCCGCAGGACCTGGTAGTGTTTGGCGAAGTGGGGCTGGCCGGTGAGATCCGTCCGGTGCCGAGTGGCCAGGAGCGTATCTCCGAGGCGGCCAAACACGGTTTCCGCCGCGCGATTGTTCCGGCGGCAAACGTGCCGAAAAAAGTGCCGGAAGGAATGCAGATTTTCGGCGTGAAGAAGCTCTCGGATGCGCTAAACGTCTTTGACGACTTATAATTGGCTAAAGATTTTTGCAGGAGGCAACAATGTCGTCATTTGATTATTTAAAAACCGCGATTCGCCAGAAGGGCTGCACATTACAACAAGTGGCAGATGCCAGCGGTATGACCAAAGGCTATTTAAGCCAGCTGCTGAATGCCAAGATTAAAAGCCCCAGCGCGCAAAAGCTGGAAGCGTTGCACCGCTTCCTCGACCTTGAATTTCCCCGGCGGCAGAAAAATATTGGTGTGGTATTCGGTAAGTTTTATCCGCTGCATACCGGCCATATCTATTTGATCCAGCGCGCCTGTAGCCAGGTTGATGAATTGCACATTATCCTCGGTTACGACGAAACGCGCGATCGCGAGCTGTTTGAAGACAGCGCAATGTCGCAGCAGCCGACGGTCAGCGATCGGCTGCGCTGGCTGCTGCAAACCTTTAAGTATCAGAAAAATATTCGTATTCATGCTTTTAATGAAGAGGGCATGGAGCCGTATCCGCACGGCTGGGATGTCTGGAGTAAAGGCATCAAAGCGTTTATGACAGAGAAAGGCATCACGCCAAACTGGATCTACACCTCGGAAGAGGCTGATGCGTCGCAGTATCTGCAACATTTGGGCATTGAGGCCGTGCTGGTGGATCCGCAGCGTACGTTTATGAATATCAGCGGCTCGCAGATCCGCGAAAATCCATTCCGCTACTGGGATTATATTCCGACGGAAGTAAAACCTTTCTTTGTCCGCACTGTGGCTATTCTGGGCGGTGAATCCAGCGGTAAATCGACGCTGGTGAATAAACTCGCCAATATTTTTAATACGACCAGTGCGTGGGAATATGGCCGGGACTACGTATTTTCTCATCTCGGCGGCGATGAGATGGCGCTGCAATATTCTGATTACGATAAAATTGCCTTAGGCCATGCGCAATATATCGATTTCGCGGTGAAATATGCGAATAAAGTGGCTTTTATCGATACGGATTTTGTTACCACGCAGGCGTTTTGCAAAAAATATGAGGGGCGTGAACATCCCTTCGTACAGGCGTTAATTGATGAATATCGCTTCGATTTAGTGATCCTGCTGGAAAATAATACGCCGTGGGTGAATGATGGCTTAAGAAGTCTGGGCAGTTCGGTTGACCGGAAAGAGTTTCAGGATCTGTTGGTTTCCATGCTACGGGAGAACCATATTGATTTTGTTCGCGTTGAATCGGCCGACTATGATTCGCGGTTTCTGCAGTGTGTCGAATTGGTTAAGAAGCTGATGGGCGCATAAGCGCGGCTACTGGCCGGGTATTTCACTTTACCCGGCAAGCGGATAACTGGTCGGCTGGTTACACAAACTTTCCCAGTGATAGTAAACCTGATTCAGCGTCGCGACAGAAGGCTGGTTCACTTTCTTCAGCATATTGTATTTATGAGTGCTGAACGTTTTCACATCCATTTCGCCGTTGCTGAATATATCGGTCTGCGCTTCTCTGTTAATAATATGTTTGAGCAGCACCCTTTCTTTTCGGGTTAGTGCTAATTTCCCTTCGCGCCTCTTTTTATTTCTCCAGGACTTCTGTTGTAAGGTTCGCTGGAAGACGTCGATTGGCAGGCTTTTACTTATTTTGAAAAAGGGATACAGCAGAAATTTTTCAAAAGAATTATCGCCTTCCGTAATTTCATTCAGCGTTGTCAAGGTGGTAATAACAAGCAGGTGATTATCAAAATCTATAATCACATCATCCGCATTCAGTTTTATCGCATGCTGCTGAATAAGCGTGCGCAGACCGCATTTTAAATATGCATTTTCCGTAATGATCTGCATTGAATATAACCACGTATTGATTCGGCTTAAAGGGTAATCAATGTTATCCGGTGGCTTTTTCGTTAAGCAAGAGCGTGGTTTTTTCATTAATCATCAAAATATAAAACTATTTATTTATATTTTTTGTATTTTTTATTCTGTATCTATGGTTTTTGGTGTGCTTTTGCTTTGATTGGCCGTGAGCGGTGAATGCACAAATGCCTGGGTTTGATGCGAATATTATGCAAAAACGAAAACACTTTATTTGCTCAGCGTTGCAGATGAATTCTCTGCGCGTTTCGGGGGGAAGCGTGGTGGGGAAGGGGAAAAAGCGGATGGGAAATCCATCCGCTTTGACGGTGCCTATTTAGCGATACGTTTGTATTTAATACGTTTGGGCTCCAGCGCTTCAGCGCCAAGCGTACGTTTTTTATACTCTTCGTATTCGGTGAAGTTACCTTCGAAGAACTCGACTTTACCTTCATCCTGGTAATCCAGAATGTGGGTGGCGATACGGTCAAGGAACCAGCGGTCGTGCGAGATAACCATCGCGCAACCCGGGAATTCGAGCAGGGCGTTTTCCAGCGCGCGCAGCGTTTCGATATCCAGGTCGTTGGTTGGTTCATCGAGCAGCAATACGTTGCCGCCTACCTGCAGCAGCTTCGCCAGATGCAGACGACCGCGCTCACCGCCAGAGAGTTCGCCAACGCGTTTACCCTGATCGGTGCCTTTAAAGTTAAAGCGACCCACATAAGCACGGCTCGGCATTTCGGTATTGCCGATGCGCATGATATCCAGCCCGCCGGAAACTTCTTCCCATACGGTTTTGCTGTTATCCATCGCGTCACGGAACTGGTCAACTGAGGCCAGTTTCACGGTATCACCCAGGGTGATGGAGCCGCTATCTGGCTGCTCCTGACCGGACATCATACGGAACAGCGTCGATTTACCCGCGCCGTTTGGACCGATGATGCCGACAATGGCGCCTTTCGGTACGGAGAAGGACAGATTATCAATCAACTGGCGATCGCCGTAGGATTTGCTGATGTTGCTGACCTCAACCACTTTGTCACCCAGACGTGCTCCAGGCGGAATAAACAGTTCGTTGGTTTCGTTACGTTTCTGGTATTCCGTGTTGTTAAGTTCTTCAAAGCGCGCCAGACGGGCTTTGCCCTTCGACTGACGGCCTTTCGCACCCTGACGAACCCACTCCAGCTCTTTCTCAATGGATTTA
>CANUEX010020933.1:0-85663 GCA_948099535.1 Jatropha multifida
AGAAATGGAAATATAATGGTATTTATAGAAACTTCCTTATATTTGACAAACTATGATTTTATACTTAAGAATGAATTTAATTATGATTTTCAAAATATATTTAATGATTTTTATACTTTTGATATTTTGTATTTGATTTAAGAAATTTTAAGATGGGTAATGATTTTGTTGCTTAGGCAATCTCTTTTATTTATTTATTTAGTTGTTTAGCACCACTGAGTCTTCCACTCAGCGCGTTGATTTTCATCACGCACAGGTTGTGAGCGGTGGGTGCTACTTGATGACCCAAGGTGAAGCATCAGAGAGGAAATTTTATTTTTGGGTAGAACATGTAGTAGGATGTAAATTATGGCATGTAAAATAATATTGTATAAAGATTAAGGTTGTAAATATTGAATTGTAAATTAATGAGATTTGGGATTATTTTTAATGTTTTTTTTTCTATATAACAATTTGAAGTGAATGATTTATAGCAATTATTCCCTTGAATTGATAATGTTATATTAAGATAGAATCTAAAATGAGTGTTATGATTATATAGAAGTGTTGCTTGATTCATTGTTCTGATTTGGAGTTTTTGCATTTGGAGGTATGAATATTGAAAGTGCTTTGTTTTCTTTGTGTGGCAAGTCAATTTTAAGGGGAAAATTTTGCGAATTTTTCATAAGAATTTCCTTAAACTTTATTTTTTAAAAAAATATTACTTGCATCCTATGAAAACTTAACAACTTCTAATATATCGTTTAGATTATTAAGTAGGACAAGATGGTGCTCCGGCAACGAATGTGGCATTCATCGTTTAGTCCTTCGGGATTAAGCGGTGGATGTTACACCTTAAGTAGCTCTAACCATCTATGCTGCCTCATGATAAGCTCTCTATGCGTAAGTAGATACTTAAGGCTCTTATGATCCATATACAAGTGACATCTCTCACTATATAAATAATGCCTCCAAATCTTCAAGGCGGCTGCTAACTCCAAATCTCCAAGTGACACCTTAGTTCTTCTCATGTGGCTTAAGTTGTAGAGAAGCATAAGCGACTACCTTGCCCTCTTGCATAAGGACACAACCCAAACCATTATGCGAAGCATCACTATACACATCATATGGTCTGCCTGGAGCTGGCTGTGCCAAAACTAGAGCCTCAATGAGCATCGCCTTAAGCCTCTTAAAACTGCTCTGACATCTATTAGTCCACTCAAACCGAACATCCTTATGAAGAAGTCTAGTCAAAGGGGCTGCAATAAGAGAAAACCCCTTGACAAACCTCCTATAATACCCAGCAAAACCTAAGAAACTACGAATCTCTATGACATTCTTAGGTGGCTTCCAATCAAGCACTGCCTTAATCTTCGGATCCACCCCAATACCCTCTGCCCTAAGAAGGCAATCTCAATCAACCAGAACTCACACTTACTGAGCTTACCATACAACCGCTGATCTCTCAAAGTCTACAGAATTATCCGTAGATAGTGATCATGATCCTCTCTAGGCAGAGAGTACACCAAAATATCATCAATAAACACTACCATGAATTAGTCCAAATAGGGATGGAAGATCTGGTTCATCAGATCCATAAACACTGCTAGAGCATTAGTTAACCCAAATGGCATCACTAAAAACTCATAATGACCATATTGGGTCCTAAAAGTAGTCTTAGGTACATTTGACTCTCTAACTCCCAACTGATGATACCCTAATCTCAAATCAATCTTCAAAAACACAGTGACCCCTCTCAACTGATCAAACAAATTGTCTATCCGAGGCAATGGATAATGATTCTTCACTGTCACATTATTAAGCTACCTATAATCAATGCACAATCTCAAAGTACCGTCCTTCTTCTTCACAAACAATACTGGAGCGCCCCAAGTGGATACACTAGGTCAAATGAAACCCTTATCTAACAACTCCTGAAGCTAGATCTTCAACTCTCTCAACTCAGTAGGAGCCATCTGATATGGAGCAATGGATATCGGCGTAGTACCTGGCATAACCTCAATATTGAACTCAACCTCTCTCATAAGAGGTAAACTAGGCAAATCCTTGGGAAACACATCTAGGAAGTCACATACCGTTGGAATCTCATCTACACTGGGAGGTGTTCGCTCAGGCTCAAGTACACAAGCTAAGAATGCATCGCAGCCATACTGTATCATCCTCCTAATAGTACTGGCTGAAATAACATTAGAGAGGTAATCCTTCCTCTCGCCCACAACTACTATCTCCTCTCCAATCGAAGTCTG
Organism: Jatropha multifida; assembly: GCA_948099535.1. NCBI lineage: Eukaryota > Viridiplantae > Streptophyta > Magnoliopsida > Malpighiales > Euphorbiaceae > Jatropha > Jatropha multifida. The sequence continues at coordinate 2,247 of CANUEX010020933.1, forward strand.
GAGTGTGATCCTCTTATGTCTACAATCCACAATCACCCCATGCCTTGATAGCCAATCCATACCCAAAATCACATCATATTCCTGAAAAGGCAACTCTATCAAATCACTCAAAAATATATGCCCATGAATGACAAAAGGGCAATCTCTATACACCCGATCAACCATTACACTCTAACCCAAAGGACTAGTGACCTCAACACTATGCTCTAGTGTGTCAATATGCATACTACCTAATCTACCCACATGTATGCATATATATGAATGTGTGGAGCCCTGATCAATCAAAGCAAGTACAAAAGCATTAAAGATGGAGAAAGTACCTGCAATGACATCCGGAGCATCCTGCTGCTCCCTAGTCCTGATGGCATAAGCCCTTGTCGATGCTCTAGCCTTTGGCATCCACTATCTTAGAAAATGGCCTCTGACTTCCAGTAGCATATGCCTCATGATGGCCTCTACCTCTGCCTCTCTAAACATAGGGAGCTGATCTCCTAACCTGGTGAATTGAACCAGTAGTTGGCAATGGGCAATCTCTAATCATGTGCTCAGTGGATCCGCACCTATAACAAGCTTTCGGAGCTCTCCAACATATCCCACCATGTCTCCTGCCACACTGGGCACAAACTAGTAAATCTGACTACGCAGCAACTCCGCCACAAGCAACGAATGCAGCCTGAGGAGCTGGTCTCACATATGAACCCCGTCTAACTCTTTGACCTAGTCTAACTCCCATCTGTGGTCCACCTCTGAACCTCTTACTAGTAGACTGGACCCCCAAAGTCTTCCCAGACGTAGCACTCTGATATCTCTTATGCTGACTACCCTACTGGGTCCTCTGAACTCTAGTCTATCTCTCCATCCGGATAATCTCCAACTCAGAAGCAGCCTTCACTAGCGAAGCCAAAGTGGTGTGAGGTTGGTATGTCAAGTGCCTCCTATACTCATCCAATAATCCCTTCCTAAACCGCTTACACCTATCTGCCTTAGTAGGGATCAACTTAGAGGCGTACCTACTCAACTGTAAAAACTCTCGCTCATACTTGGAGACAGTCATCTGACCCTGCCTGAGCTCGAGGAACTCTGCTATCCTCTAATCTGTGTATAGCTCCCCCACATACTTCTCTCAAAACTCAGAGAGAAAGAAATCCTAGGTAACATCCTCAACTCTCGCTATCTTAACCATAGACTTCCACCATAAGTAAGCCTCTTCCTTCAACAAGGAAGCAGCACAAATCAATCTATTTGGAGGAGTACACTGCATCTAGTCCAAGACCCTCTCCATAGCTCAGAGCCAAAAATCTGCTGTAGAAGGATCATCATCCTTCTAACCCACCAAATCCTCAACACCATACTTCCTCAGTCTCTCTATAGGGGGACGGACAGGAACAGGGGCTGGTGCGACTGGAGCTTGGGGAATAGCTCCTGTAACCTACCTCAATGCACCTACCAACTGCTAAACCAAATCACCCTGATTAGGCCCTGTAGAAACTTGCCCCGCAGCCAAGGCGCGCTCTACATCAGAACCTAGAACACCACCAGCTGGCATACCACCCTCTAACATAGCACCCTCTGGAGGTGCATAATTGTCCATCTCCTCATCAGATAGATGCTGAGACATATGTGAACCTACAAAGACCAACAGGTGCGCATCAGAGAGAAATCTAAAAACAGACTAATGTGGCATGTATTTAACTTAAATCACTTATATAATTACTCCAAATATGGTAAACTCTCACACCAAATCATATATCCTAGAATCGCCTAAACCTAACTCTAATACCACTAAATGTAACACCTACCGCCCAATCCCGAAGGACCAGACGATGAATGCCACATTCGGTGCCGGAGCACCGTTTTATCTTGCGAATCTGAAAATCGAGGATCCTGACTGGTATCTCTTCGTAGGTTAAGTCCTCATTGACTTGAATCTCCTATGGCTCTAACACATGAGACGGATCATAAATGTACTTCCTCAACATCGATACATGGAAGACTGGGTGTACGTGAGAAAATTCGTTAGGAAGATCCAATTGGTACGCCACTACTCCAATTGGTATGGCACCAAAAACTTGTTATGTCGTATGCCGCGCATCTGGGTCTCAAAGTGCAAGCTCATGTTTCGCAAGTATACGGGTCGTACAAGTAATAAAAAAAATTATTGTCCCACAGAGATTGGGGAATAGACTATTAATTTGTTATATTCGACAATTTTTAGGAAACCAAAATTAAATGGAGTTAGATTAAACTAAGATGCAATTAAAATTAAATAAATTAAAATTAAAATAAGGAAATAATCAAAAGATACATTCAGCAAATAATTATAGAGTTGGTCTAGTTATGGGGTCTTTATTAATTCTAGGGTGCAAACTCTAAATAATTAATTTATGAAGCCCAAAATCCTCTTTCAAGCTCAATTGGACCATTACAACCATATGACATCTGCTTTCGTAACCTAATATGGTTAAAATGTTATGTCAATTCCTGAAGGAGAACTAACCTAAAGTATCCAAAAATCCTCTTTCGAGCTCAAATAGACTATTAAAATTATGCATTTCTACTCTTGTAGCCTAACACAATTTTAATTCATTAAGCTGGTGTTAATTCTTTATCCTCAGAGAACCTAGCCTATTTCTAAGTCTAGAAAGAAATTCTAGGTTTAATATGTGAGATCCGATCTAATTTGTCAGCCTTTCAGTCTGTTCAAATATATCTAATATCATGCAAATATGGGGCCCTATCATATTCTTAAGCATTAAGTTCAACATATTAAATCAGGAATTAAACATACAACATAAATTAAATTATTCAAAGTTGCATTTTTGAATTAATATATAAATCCCATAACTAGATCCAAATATTTACCCTAGCATTATTACAAGTAAATCAGCACAAATAAAATTCACAAAGGAAATAAAAGCCATAGATTACAAACTCAGGGTTTTTGATTAGCTGCCCAAATATTCCACGTCCAAGTTCTTGCTACTGGCTCTTTTCCTTTCTTTGTATTTGAAAATAATGTTAACTAAACCTACTGACTCTCTCTATATTTTCTTTGCTGAAGTTTGATTGGCCACTTAATTTCCTCTCCTGCTTCCTTGCGGCAACAAATGCCAAAGAGCCATAAGAGAGTTGTCAAGTGTTAACCAACCAACCTGTTTGAAATATTTCATTCTCCTTTATATAGACTTTTCTTCTTTGCTTCTAATTGGTCCACATCAGCCATGCCACTTGCTCAACTTGAATCTGCAAAGCCTGCTTCTACCGCCCATGTGAAGAAAAGAAATGATAAAATAATCAATTGAAATTGAACCAGGTTCATTGCTTCTTCAAAACGCTGTAGTTTTGTTTCAAATGACCTGGCAAGAGATCATTTTGAAGCTTCTTTTATTTAGTCCAGGATCTTCCAAGTAGCTGACTTCTTTTCTTTGGCTGATAGGTGAAGATCTTGATTGGCTCTTATTTCTCCACGTCTCCCATGTCAACTTGCACAATTTGACCTGCCAAGTTGCTCTCCATCATGCAAGAAATAATATAAAATATTGAAGGAGGCAGCTCATAAGGCTGGGTTCAATGCTTCTGTCAAAACTGTGACATTCCAATCCAAACGATCTGGCGAGAGGTTGTTTTGCAGCTCACTTCGTGCTTGCTTCTCAACTGTCCACGTTGATCAACTTTTCACCATTCCTTTTTTGAATTCATGAACGTTGGACAAGGGCTTTTTCAGTCTTTTCAGGGGCATGGCTTGGGCTTCAATATTTACAAGGCTTTAATAGCCTTGTTTGTCTTTGTTTGATGCCAAATCGATTATATGTGTTCCATTTTTGCTCAAAATAGCAAATATTATTGTAGTCTATATGATTATTCAATAACGAGAGAAAATCATGTAAAATGGATTTTTAGTCCTATTTTAATATTCAATATGAAGCTAAATTTAATTAAAATAAATGGCAAAATATATGCATATTTTGTTGTTATCAGTTATCAAGCTTGAATTACACAAGGCAGAGATGGAAGAGAAAGGAAAAATGTTAAAACATGCCATGACCGAGCAGTTGTCTTGACATAAGATGGAAGTTGCGACCTGGACTCTGGCTATCAGAAGCTCTAGGAGGTGGCCAAGAAGCAAGCTGAGAGGATCTCTGCTTTAAAGGCTTAGAACCAAGAGCTAGAGATCGAGTTGCAAGTGTGTTGCGATTAGGAGTGTTCGATGGAGGCTGATCTTGCTCGATTGTGCCATAGCCTTCGGATAAAAATATTAGCAGAGCTTCAAGCTTGAAATTCTAAAAAGGATTAGAGTTGGATAAATAGGGAGTATCTAAATGATTATAGGGAATTAGGATGGTGAACCTACTTGGCATGAGTCTGAACATGCCTAAGTTTACACTGTGATATCTACTCGCCAAGATCCTCCTGCTGGTCTTACCCTTAGTCAAGATCCCCCCTATAAATCTTCCTCTGAATTAAGATCCCCTATAAATCCTCCCTTTAGCTAGGATCCAACTGTTGATCTCCCCTTAAGCAAGGACCCTTTTATCGAACTTCTAATTGAAAGGATCACTAAGTAGATAGGGGATATTTGTAATAGTTTTTTGCATAAGGAACCATGTTCTTGCTTTGAAGTAATGAAATTTTCCTTGTATGTTATAATCTCATATTATTTCTTTGAATTTAAAATCCGAGCCAATGACTCCCAAATTTTGCATTGGAACTCTTTTTTGGCGAATGAGTTTGATATTTGATTTTAGGATTCTATCTCCGAGCATTAACAACTTGTTTTAGTCTAAGCTTATTTTAAGGCTCTTGTTAGTTGAAACAATTAGTGAGAAGTGTTTAAACTCGAGTATAACTCTGAATGTCTAAAGACTACTGAAGTTCAAAAGCTTTATAGACTTGCCTCAATTCAAATGTCTGAGGATTGCTTATGTTCGAACTATTTATGGACTACTCAAGTCTAAATTATTTAGGGATTGCTTAAGTCCAAACTATTCATGGACTGCAAAAGTCTGAATGTTTGAAGACTGCTTAAGTCTGGACTATTCATGGACTGCTTAAGTCTGAAATATTCATAGACTATTTAGGTTTGAACTATTCATGGACTGTTTAAGTTCAAACTAGTCATGGACTACTTAAGTCTTAACATTTGAGGACTGCTTAAGTCTGAACGTTTGAGGAGTGCCTAGGTCCGAACTATTTATGAACTTCTCAAGTCTGAACTATTGTGCACGAAGAGAGTGGATGGATATAGAATTTTTAAGAAATCCTTAGGCAAAACTTAACATGTCAAGCTTATTTAGCCCTCAGATTCGAATTCCCCTTCCAATCTCCCATTTTACAACCTGATCTTATGACTTGATATGTTAAGTGAGAAAAGTTGAGAATTCTTTTTGTTATTCTTTCTTATAATTATGTTACATTTTGCATTATGGATATATAAGCTAGTTTCAGATTTTCTAAGTTCCACGTCTGGGGTAATTCAGCTTCATGAATCTTTTTTAGCTTATACATGCCAAGGCCCAGCTATTTTGTTATTTCATATGGGTCGTCCTAATTTTGTCTAAGTTTTCCTATACTTGTTGTTTCCATTGGTTACTTCTCCTTTTTGACACTTTATTGCCCATCTTGAACTGCCTATTTTGGATTTATCGGTTGTGATATATTCTCATTCTATGTTTGTATTATTCGACTCTTATTAATGCTTCGTTCCTCCATTCTTCTGTGAGATCAAGACTAACTCGTAGGCTTTCATCATTGTCAATGTTATTGTATTCTTTTGTTTGAAAGCTTGGGATACCAATTTTGATGGGAACCGTAACCTCTATTCTATATACCAGGGAGAATGGGGTTTCTCCCATGGTCTATCTAGAGAATGGGAAGACCTAGGATGTAGAAGATCATAACATGAATGATTCAGCTAATTTGGATTCCTTTATATGCACTCATTTAGTACTTTATTTCATTTTATGATATATAAGATCCATCTGTAAAGATATCATCATCTACACCCAAAAAGTTGCATGCTTTGGAAGAATCTTGTACAGTTTGGGAAGAGGTTTTGATTAATAAAAAAGTTGTTAGTATGCCCATAGTACATTGTGTAGTTCATCAACCCAATTGGCATTTTTGTCATCTAGCCTCTTTTTCAGCACTTGTAGGATGGTTCAGTTTGTTACTTCAGTGAGACCATTCATCTGCGAATGAGCCAGTGAGGTGAAGTTGAAGTTTGATGTGTCAATCTATATAGAAAGATCGAAAGCCCCTGAATTAAATCGTTTACCATTGTCAATGATTCTTTCATAAGGTATGCATACCTGAATATTATCTCATTTTTAAATAAGTTGATGATCCACACTAGTGTTACGGTGCTGAGTGGCTTGGCTTCTACCCACTTGGAAAAGTGGTCGATGGCTAACACCAAAGATTCCATTGCATAGTTGTTATAGGGAAGGGTCCTAGAATGTCCATAACCTATTGAGAAAATGGCCATGCTAAATCCAATGGATGTGATCCTAATGATGGGTTTCTAGGTACTCGATCATATTTTTAGCAGGTGAGGCAATGGCAAATGTACTGGTGAACATTCCTTTTATTATGGGCTCATAATATCTAAGGAAGAGTATTTCCTTATTATGGCATCTGAGGGCTCGACAAAAACCCCTCGTGTGTCTCCTTGATATATCTATTTGCCTTCTTCTTCAGTTAGGCACTTTGCCCAAAGATGTGTTTTTGATCTTATGTATAATATTATGTATTTAAGTTTGTAATTAGCAGCATTCCTACTTCTCTTAATAGCTTATTGTCTATCGCTGGGTACGATATCATTTTGTCTGAAGTCTACGATTGGTCTCATCCAACTGTTGTTTGGTTCGGATATGAATACTTCATTCTATTCATAGCTTAAATGACTTTGTTGGTCTAACATCACCTCTCTAGGCATTTCCCCCTTCTTGTAGTGATTTTACCTATAACATCTGCCTCTTTGTTATCTGCTTGATCAATTCAGGTGATCTACCAAGTTCTCCCTTTATTATCTGACCTGTGTAAAAGTGCTTAGACCAGATTATGGTATTTCCTTATGTTCGTCTCTTTGGTTGGTGAATGTACATGTTATCTAGATCAATACCAACTGTGAGTCTAAAAAAACATGGAATGTAGGAGCGCATACCTCAAGGGCTAATTTAACCTTGTGAGTAACCCTTCATATTTGACTCCATTATTTATTTTAAGGAAGTTCAATTGGACAACATAATGTATTTTTACCTTATTTGAGCCTCATAATACAATAGCTACAACTGTTCCCGAGCTCCTTAGGGATCTGTCAATGTATAGTTTCCAAGTCATGTTGTGCGGCTTATTAGTCTCTACTTCTTATTCATCTCCTTCCTGTTCTTTTGAGAATTCGGCCATGAAGTCTACTAGCACTTGGGCTTTCATTATGGCTTAATGTCTAACACTCCCAGTCTGACTGACCATTCCACCAACCTGCCTAAAGTTTCTGCTTGGTGCAACACCTTCTTTAAAGGATGGTTAGTTTTAACAAATATAATATGAGATTGGAAATAATGGTGTAACTTGCTTGCCAAGGTAAGGATGGAAATCACTAGCTTTTCAATATTTAGATAACTTAGCTTAACTCTATAGAGAACTCTATTGATGTAGTAAATGAGGTATTGTTCCCCATCTTCTTCTCTGATCAAGACTGATGCTACTTTATTTTGTGTGGAAACTAAATATAGGAACAATGACTCATCCTTCTTAAGTCTGCTTAGGAGTAGAGATAAGGAAATGAATTCCTTTATTTTGTTGAAAGCAAGCTGATAATTTTCATCCCAATGAAAACCCTTCAACTGTTTGAGAGGTTTATAGAACGACATACATCTTCTAGTCGAGCATGAGATAAAGCGCCCTAGGGCAGTGATCCTACCATTCAGCTATTGTACTTCATGGATGTTGGAAGGTGATTTCATCACTAAGATTACTTTTATTTTTTAAGGTTTGCCTCAATGCCTGTTTGTGATATCATGAAGCCCAAGAATCTACCTACCTTCACGCCAAATGTGCACTTATTCGAGTTCAACTTCATGTTGAACTTCTTCAGAATCTCAAATGCCTCTTTTAAGTCATTTGGGTGGTCCGAGGCCTTAATGCTCTTGATTATCATATCATCCACATATACCTCCACTGTCTTCCTTATCTACTGCTAGAACATGTTTTTGACAAGTCTTTGGTAGGTGGATCCAACATTTTTTAGATCAAAAGGCACTACTTAGTAGCAAAAAACTCCATTGTCTGTGATGAAGCTCATTTTTTCTTCATCTAACTTGTTCATTATGATGTAGTGGTATCTAGCGGTGACATCCTTGAAGCTATATATTTCATAGTCGACTATTGAATCCATTAATTGGTCAATATTTGGCAAGGGTATGGGTCTTCAGGGTCATGCTTTGTTCAAGTCAGTAATGTCTACACACAAGCTTCACTTCCCATTTAGTTTTAGCACTAGGACCACGTTCACCAACCAATCAGGATAATGTACTTCTGTAAAGAAACCTACTTTAGTAACTTGTCTACCTCGGTTGCTATGGCTTGTTGTCATTCGGTCCCATGGCTTTGGCTTTTTTTTAATAGTATATAGCTTGGATTGATGCTGAGTTTATAGCACGATGTCTAAATTGATTCCCATTATATCTTTAGCTGTCCAAGTGAAGCAGTTTGAGTTCTCTTTTAGACCACTTGATATTGTCCTGAACTTTTGGCGAGTGTTCTGCGCCTAAGGTCAACTGTTTTCCAAGATTTGTTTCACATTTAATGAGCTTGTCCACTAGAAATGGATTCCAATATGAGATCTCTCTTAGGATATCAAACTGTGGGTGACCCTCCTAGATAGTGTCTAGTCCATTGATAGGCATCCACATTATGGGCAGGGCAAGAGGGACTCCTTTGAGCACTATCATGTATGCCTTCCGAGCGACCTTTCGATTACCCTTGATAGAGGAGACTGCCTTAAGTCCATATAGTGTGGACCTGCCCAATATGGCATTGTATGGGAAGTGTATGTCTGCCACCATGAATTTTTCTTTTAGCCTATAAGCATCCCTGCTGCTCTAAGCTTTAATGTTATGTCCATAGCCCCTGCTACCATGACTGGTTTTTTGGCCAATCTAATAAGAGGGGTTTAAATTACTTGAGCTTTACTTGATCTAGCTTTAATGCTTTGAAGATTTCCATTTTCATTAAATTAACTGCAATTCCATTATCCACTAGCATTCTCTTTACCAAGAAATTTTCTAGAACCTCTTCTATGACTAGGGCATCATTATGTGGGGTGTGCACATGTTCTTCGTCTATCTCTAAGAATGAGATCGATGGTCATACAACCGATCCTATTTGGGGCATGACCAAGTAGATTCCCTAGCTCTTCTTTTCCTTACCGAGTTATTATCTCCAATGGTGGAACCACCGAATATTGTGTGAATTGTACCGAGAGTGTTATATTGTATACCTACTTGTCTTTCCTTCAGGAGGATTCAGGTTGTTGATCCCTTCTGATTTCATCGATGAACTTTTAGAGTTTTCCCCTCTATATGAGGCCCCTAATCTCATTTCTTGTTAGCAGCAAGCCTCGGTGTCATGACCAATGTCTCTGTGGAACACGCAATATTTGCTTTTATCTCTATGGCCCATTGTATCTTCCTTCAATTTTTTAGGGAAGTTAAGCTAGACTTTGTCTCTGTGTTCTTTCATCCAAGTTAACATTTTCATAGCAAGGTCTATTCAAAAGGGTGAACACCCTTTCTGATAAGATACGCCATCTTTAAGGTAAGGTGATCCTATAGCATAGCTTATATGAGGGAGTCATATGGGCGATCTATGTCTAGGAAAACATCTCATGTTAGGGGAAGGGTATCTTCTATTTCTTGACATTTCCTCTTTAGGCGATCTTCAGTGTTGAATCTCGTAGGCTTTGTCTAGCTTTACGTAAGTGTGAGCTCGAGCCATAAGCACTGCAAAGGTCAAAAGCTTATTGATACTAAAACTTTTGAATCATTTATTATACTTATAATTCTTTCCCATAATGCTGATTGCCACTTTGTCATTTAGGCTCTCTACTTGCATTGCTATCCTCTAAAATTTGGAGACGTATTATCTCAATCTTTCACCATCTTTCCTTTTTTAGATCCATTAAGTCAGAGGAGATGTTTCTAGATGGTACACTTGTTGTAAACCAAGCTCAAAATGCAATTGCCAACTAGGAGAATGACTGGATGGATCCTTTCTTCAAGATTTTGTACCATTCCTGGGCGGCACCTTTGAGAGTGACTTGGAAAATTATGCACATAAAGTCTTCAGAATTGATTTGAATGTACATTATGGTTTGGAAGGTTGTCAAATGACTGTGAGGTTTTGTGGATCCATCATGAGATTAGAAAGCAGGCATTTTGAACTTTGGTGGGAATGTTGCACCTAGGATGTTGGCGGACAAGGCGAGTCTTCTTTAAGACCATAATCTCTCGTGTCCACTATTTCCTTACATTCCTCAAACAATTCTTTGACTATGTTTCTGAGGTTGGTGTTTTTTATTGCAGGCTGGGTGTGGCTCGGATCTTGATTGTTAAGAGTGAGCATGCTAAAATTTACCTCTGACTCAACTTCAAGTGGTTGTTCTGAGTTACAATTTCTCTACCTCTTAGACAGAAGCAAAGACATATAAAGTTCACCCTGGTTCTATTTTTCTTAGTTTCTTAAGGAGACTTACTCACCATGCTGAGGGGGAACCTCCAGCAGGTGTTTAAACACTATAGTGGATTGTGCATAGGCTTGGGCTAGGGTCACCGTGACTTGAGAGGCAACCATTTGGGGAGGTGGCATTATGTTATGCCTTCCAGCCTCGTCCTGATTGTCGCCTTGGCCTTCAACATTGGGGAAGCTTACAGAACCATTAGGCATGGTAGAATGAGTGCGGCAAATGATTAAAAATAATGAATTCTAGAGGTGTGTTAAGCGTTCACTGCATCAATTGTTAATCTCTCAAAATGGGACTTATATTATTCTATGTTTTTAGGATATTAATTTGAGGAAAAAGGAATGTCTGAGTGATTAAGTGATTAAGTGTTTGGATTGCTCAACTATCCTTTCGAGCTCCCAACTTTGCTATTTATAGTGGAGAAGAGTTTGGTTAAGGAGATCAGGATAGTGTGAGCCCCCTCCCGACCACTGTGGGAGAGATTCGAATGATGGAGTCTAACTGGATGGGCCCATTGGTCAGGTCGTCATGAAAAGAAAATTTAAAAAATCAGGTGGAACCCCACTGTGGTTCCTTTTGTTATGTTTAACTTAGCCCTGTTGTGACTAGTTGTTTGATTAATTGATCTGATTACCAATTTATTAGTTTTATGGCTCGGTTTAGCGCTTCAGTGATGTTTGTTTAGCACTTTGGAGCTCTTTAACTATGTGTGGTGTGTTTAGAGTGCCCACTTTAATTTGTTTTTTTTTGGGGGGGAATATAAGGTAAAAACCCCGTGATTGACTCATTTAGTGTGCCACAATGGATAAAATGCATTAGCCTCAAATCATTGGATTCAGGGACTAGGTGTTCGACTTCATTGCGTATTGATCAAAAGTTTAAGTCTAATTGAAAGTCAAAAATCATTATTTTGCATGAATGTCAAATTATCAATGCATGAACATATTTATAATGCATGGCAATATTTGGAATATAGTGCATTAAAAGTTAGCAAATGTAACAAAGGTGTGTAATTTCGAAGGGAGCCTGACTCGAGCCTCATTTACTAAGGATTCTAAGCCTTTCAACACATTCCCCTAAGTCCTAATCGGTCAGTTTGGTAGGGGAAATCTGTAGGTATACCCTCGTACCTCATTTGCATAAGGATCAAAGCGCATGAAGTTCTACCATCGATTAGGATTGTAGGGTTCTTAGGATGCCACTTTTTCAAGTGGGCTTACTAGTCTACCTGCTAGACTAGGCTTTAGTCTAAAAATTGGTTTTATGATTTTGCATGATAGATCGGACTTAGCCCACCGGACGAACCAGGCTTAAAGCATGCATAGTGGCAGATGAATCGAGCTTGACGGTTGATAAAGTGCCAGGCAGACCTAGCTTAATTGGCAAAGTTTGAGTTTAAAAGGTTATACCCTCGTGCTTGTGATGCAACTAGATCGGACCTCCACAATGATTTGTTGACCAAAGAGGTTGAGTCTTCCTCTAAAAATAAGCTAGTGTAGGGCGCGAGGACTCATATTATAATCTTATCATATTATTAAATGATGAATTATTAATTAATCACTAGATTTAATTAATAATGAATCACCTAACTAGTAACTTTGGCCTAAGGAAGGTCAAAGTGTGATTGAAAGTCAAAATGATCGAATTTTGAGAGCCAAGTCAAGCATTAAACTCAACTGAGGAAGATGAGCAAAGTCAGACTTCATGGTCCTATAATCGTAAAAGTGAGAGTGAGAGTCATTGATGCTTGAGAAATGCTCGATCAAGAAATAAGAGGTAGGCTATGAAATGAGGGGAAGTGTGCCTTTTATAGGTGTTAGAATCTTGTAATTATTAGAATAGATTGTGCATATATTAGGATGATACTCAGCCATAATTAGGAGATACTTAAGAGATTGCTTTCCTTTTTAGAACTATTTCTATGTATTATATATATACCGTAAACCGTATATGAGAAATATCCAAGCCAATTGCTTATTACAAACTTTTCTTCTTCTCTCTTTCACATTGTATCAGAGCCTATAACAGTCCGATTATTCTTCTCTCTTTATTTTTGTAAAATTTTTCTATTTTTGCAAAATCTCCTACTACAGTTCTGACTTATTACAACAAACTTATTGCCGATTTAAACTCACCCATATTTAATGAAAGTTGAATCTCATATCCACTGGAGATCAACTCCTCAGCTTTTGGCGACCTAGGACATGGAATTTCCTGGCCGAAAACTTTACCGTCGATCGCCACGTGCCGCCATAAGCTTCCTGACTCCGTGACATGCACTGGTGCGTGAGCCGAATTTCGATGACCTCTCCTTCAATGGCCACCTCCGACTGGTTCGCCTAAGTCTAGCCACTCCTTTTCTGGTTACCCTCTTCACTCTCTCTCTCTCTCTTTTCAAGCCTAAGCCACTCACAGCCCTTTTTATCCACAGTCAAGTACAAACCCTCCCCCCAAATTCAAAAAAATACAACTGACACTACTCTAATTAAACCACTCTTCTCTAATTCACCTTTTATCACTACTGTGAAGCTTCTATGCAGTAGCAATTATGTTTCTTGGTCATCTTCCATTGAATTATGGTTTATGGGACAAGCGTATAATGATCGTTTAAGTAAAACAATTGCTAATATTTCAGAAAAAGATAGGATGGCATGGTCTAAAATTGATGCACAATTGTGTAGTTTATTATGGCATTCTCTTGAGCGTAAATTCCTTCCCTTATTTCAATCTTGCAAAACCTATTGTAAGGTATCGACTAAAGCCAAGACACTATATATTTACCAATGATATACAACGAATATACAAAGTGGTGTCTGATATTGTTAACTTACAGAAAGATCAACAGGATATGGCTAGTTATCTTGGACAAGTTGAGACATTACTTGATGAATTTAATTCCCTTATGCCTTTCTCAGAAAGTACTACTACACAAGAACAACAATAAAGGAATAAATTCTTCATGGTTTTGGCACTCATAGGTCTTTCACCTTTTTATACATGCCATAAATATATCCTATTATATGTTCTACCCAAAATAAAATATCTCCTCTGATGCTAAGCCTTCGGTCCTCGAGTAGCACCCACTGCCCCTAACCTGCGCATGATAAAAATCGACACACTGAGTATATCACTCAATGGTGTTAAATAATATATAAATAAGAAAATACAATAAATGTTGCCCAAGCAACACACTCAAATCATGGAATTTAAATCCCCAAATCATATATAAAAAAAATGTCAAACTATATATATCATATTAAGCCACCTCAAATCATAGAATAAGTATACACTAGAAATAAGTTCATGAAATTCCCAAATATAATGAAAACTGCTTGAAAACGTAAAACCATCTTGAAAATGTAAATAAAACCATAATGTTCTAAATGTACAGAAATACCCAATAAAAACAAATATACTTATTTTCCATTATACCAAAGTAGTATTAATTTTTTAATTAATTCAAAGAAACCTCATCTTACCATATTTCAACCATGCATACTTCAACCCAAATCATATTATTTCTTCATAAATCATCCCATTTCTCATAACTTATTTCTTAACAAAACCTTTCATAACTTAAATGTTTTTACTTCGAATTCCCTTAACTTACAACTTCAATAAAATCCCAAAGTGATACTTATGAAATTCAAAGCTTTTCTTTTTCAAAATATATACTTCAAACACAACTCAAAAATACTTAAGTAAACCTTTAAAAGTATTACTTATAGTCAAATATCCTTAAACCCCTTCCTTCATTTTTTTAAAGTATCTTTTAAGTTGTGAAAAGTTTCTATTAAGCTTAAAACCAAATGTATCAAATACTATTCAAAACATACCTATCAAATATCAAATCTTACATTTTTCAAACACATACTTAACTTTAACTTATTTTTCTTAACTTCTTTAAAACTTACAACTTGTAACATTTACCATTTTTCATACTTAGTAAATTAAAAGCATACATATTCAAAAAATATACTTAATATAGCATAAAAGTACTTAAACCAAGCTTTATAGGAAATGAAAACCAAGCCTTACCACCCTAGGGTGGTTCGGCCTCTATATGAACACAAAGGAGGGGGAGTTCCCCTCTTTCAAATAAACCTAAAAGCAAGTTGTAAATACTTATAAAAGCCATTAGAAACCTTAACTCAAAATCCTTTAACATAAAACTCATCTCTACTCAAATCATACTTTCTTTAAGTCTTGTAAAGTCCATAATCATTAAATTCTAAGAAAAGATTTAAACCACCTTAAATTTACTTTTTATATAATACTTTAAAATCAAAATCAAATAAGAAATCAAAGGAAAACACAAGGCCCTTAACCTAACATGGTTCGGCCACTCTTGAAATTAAAAGAAGGAGATGTCTTCCTTTTTATTTAAACATACAAGCATGCTTAGAATTCATTCAAAAGCACATTAGAACAATCAAAACCCATCAATTTCATCAAAGCATACAAAATTCCCAAAAAAATTCATCAAAAATCTATAAATTAGAAACTTTGAAAAATAAAAAGGAAGTAAAAGAAATTAGGCACTAACCTTATAAACAAGCTCAATTGAGCTTAGAAAGCTCAATTGAGCTTAGAAAGCTCACTCTAGCTTTCCTTTTGTCTTTAGAGGATGGCTCTCCAACCTCTTCAATTAGTAAAAATTGCATATCAAAATCATGGAAATAATCAAGGAGGAGGTGGAGCATGATTAAGTGCCTAATCTAACATATCTAAGCTATGAATTACTTAATTAAATCATTAGAGTCAAAAACCACAACTTACTTGAACTTGTAGAAAACTCCAACTTCTTGAGTTTTGTCACCAAATACCACTCTTTTATGCTTAATTCTTCAAGTCTTATTACTAGACTTTGGTTTAATTTGGTGGTTTAGTGGTAGAGAAATTGAAAGAAATGGAGAGAATGGGAGAAGAGAGAGTGGCATCAAGAATGAGGAGAAGGAGGAAGATGAATTAGTTTTGGATAAGTTTTGTTAAACAAGTTAACAAAACCAATGTTTCTAATTCACCACATATTGACAAGTGTATGGCTTGGATCAAGTCAAGGTATGCTAATCTAAAGGCTCTAAATATTCACCAAATAATTCTCCTCCAATTATTATTTAACTTCACCAATTTCTTAAATTAACTCCATAAAAATAATTCCTCAATTTTTCCTTAATATACTTCACTACAAAACACTATTCACTCATTACTTAAATTCTCCAAAAGTATTCATGAAATATTTTCTCCACCTAAATCATGCAAACATGCTCTAAAAATATTATACAAAATAATAGACATGCATAGTAATTTTTTCAAACTAAAATAATACTAAGTCCTGAATCGGTGGTACTAGTCACAGACCAGTAAACTAGTATTTACCAATAATTTATTACTTAGTTTGTCATGAAATATTTATATCTTAATTTTAATTAGTTAAGACTAATCACATAAAATCTAATTAACTCTATAAATATTAATTATGTTCAATATCATTATCGGGTCCAAATAAAATATTATTTCCCTCTCAGGTGATACCATTCATGACCCGTCCAAATAATACCATTTTAAGATCCAAAATTTTGAGGTATTACAATAAAAATATGAACACTATGCTCATTGTGACAAGCCTGGTCATACTCGAGAAAGTTGTTGGAAATTGCATGGTAAACCATCACAGAATCAGTCTTTCAATACTGGTAAATCAGTTGCTCATTTGGCTTAAACAACTAGTGTTGGACTTCTGCCATCACCCGATCAAGCATTTGGTGTTATTACCTTAACTGGGATAGACTATAGTGAGTATTTACAATATCAAGTAGCCAAACAACAAGCTAAACAACAATCATCTACTATCTCTCAATTTGGTAATTCAGTCGCTTGTCAATCTAATATCCTTGATCCTTGGGTGCTTGATCTGGTGCTTCTAATCACATCTCTGGTAATGAAACTCTTTTCTCTACTCTCTCTATTCCTTCAAACACATCTATTGTAACTTTAGCTAATGGTTCCTAAATTGTGATTGAAGGAATTGGGGAAGTACAACCTTTTCCCTTAGTTACTCTAACCTCAGTATTATTTACTCCTGAATGTCTGTATAACTTGATCCCCATTAGCAAATTGACCAAACAGCTTAATTGTATTGTATCCTTTTGTTAAGGATTAATTGTAAATAGAGTTCTACTAGGACTTAGGTTCCTAATAGGTTTATAATACCTTGTATATATATATGACCCTAATTGATGAAATACATCAACAATATTATTTTCCATACTCAATTACATGGTATCAGAGCCTTTAGCTCATTAAAAAAAATCACAAAATCTACATTTCTACGTCAATTGGGATTGCCAGTCTAGGTCTCCCACCTAGGCTGCCATTTTCATGTCATCGCCACCTAGGGAAGAAGGACAGGACACTGATAGGCCCTCCCCCAAAGCTCGGTCATCGGAGCCCTTGCGAGTGGGTGTCACACGCAACTTAAAGTTTTTGTTGTTCTTCACGCGCCGGCATGTGAGGGTGCGTCTGTCCACCTACTATCATCGGACTTGAGTTTTCGTTATCGATTCTATAGTTTAGTGTGTCCTAGTGTGTTGCGTCGACCCTCTTTGACTATTGACATTTTCCTTCTTCGTGCTACACCTTTGCTGTTGTTGTGTCGGGTATAGTCTGAATTTGTGCATTATTTTTCTACTGCTGTCGTTTGAGTTCCCAAGAATAGTTGTTTTTCGATCTGGCAACATTTTGGTAGGCTCTTTCTTTTTTTTCCTCAGTTTTTGTGTGATCCAACAACATTCTGCTATTGATGTTTGCACTTTCTTTGGTATTGCTACTATTTTGTTGGGTTCATGCTATTATTTTATGCATTCTGTTGGAGTGTTTAATTTTTATTCATAATGGATATTGAACCCCAAGATACAAAAGCCATTATTATAGAATTGATTCCAACAATGAATAAAATCACAGAACATAAACTGAAAGGGACTAATTACTTAGATTGAGTAAGACAATTAGAATCTATTTGCAGAGTGTTGAAAAGGATGATCATCTAACTGATGATCCACCAACTGGTAACACTAGGCAAAGTTGGCTAAGGAAAGATGCTAAGTTATTTCTATAGATTATAAATTCTATTGATAGTGAAGTAATTGGTTTAATTAATCACTGTGAGTTTTTTACAGAGCTGATGGAGTATTTTGAAGTTTTGTACTTGGGAAAAGGCAATTTGTCTCATATGTAGGAAGTTTGTAAAGGATTTTATCGGGCTGACCACCAAATAAGCCCCTTACAGCTTATTTCCTGGAGTTTAAGAAGATTTATGAGGAGCTTAATGTTTTATTGCCATTTAGCACCGATGCTAAGGTTCAATAGACTCAATGGGAACAAATGGCTGTAATGAGTTTTCTTGCAAGTCTTGCATAAGTTTTTGACACTGCCAAATCTCAAGTTCTTTCAAGTAATGACATTACCTCCCTTCAAGAGACTTTCACAAGATTACTACATATAGAAGGATCTCATACACCTTCCTCTTCTGAAAGCAGCGCCCTTATGAGTCGTAATCAGGTAGCTAGACAACTAGGAACCAGAGGAAGAGGAAATAACCATAGTAATGGAACAACCAATCGATAAACAAGCATTATTATTTTCCATTATTGCCATGAACCTGGTCACACTAAAAGATATTGCAAGAAACTGATAAATGAGCCCCCAAGGGCAAATATGGCCACTCAAGATTCTACAATTGCTTCTTCTGCCAACAATATAACAATTTCTGCTACGGAGTATGCTGAGCTCTCTAGATACCATTCCTCTGAGTCTGCTGATTCCTCAATTACTGCTACTGCCAATTCAGGTACTTCTAATACATGTCTCATGTATACCTCATCAGATTAGGTCATTCATTCTGGTTGCACAGATCACATGACAGGTAACCCTAGTTTTCTCTCTTCATTAAAAGAACCTAAACAATTTAATCGTCATATTACTTTGGCTGATGGGTCCACATCTTCTTTCAAGTATATTGAAACTCCTAATCCCATCCCACCTCTTCCATTGTCTTCTATTTTTTGTTTCCCTCATTTTTTGTTTAATCTATTGTATGTTAGCAAAATTACTCATATATTGAATTGTTGTGTTAAATTTTATCCGACCTATTATGTGTTTCAGGATCTTTTGACGAAGCGAATTATTGGTAGAGGACGTGAGTCTAATGGCCTTTATCTTCTGG
This sequence comes from Jatropha multifida, assembly GCA_948099535.1. NCBI lineage: Eukaryota > Viridiplantae > Streptophyta > Magnoliopsida > Malpighiales > Euphorbiaceae > Jatropha > Jatropha multifida. Next base: position 21,212 of record CANUEX010020933.1, read on the forward strand.
ATGAACCAACGTCATTATCTCTTGCTTGTGCGGGTGCTCTATCTCCTCTTGAGATTCATTGTCATTTGGGTGATCCTTCATTATCAACTTTAAAGAAGTTATGTCCGCATTTTCAGTCTCTATCAGTTTTAGAATGTGAATCTTGTCAATTTGCCAAACATCATCGGTTACCCTTAGTTCCTCAAGTCAATAAACGGGTTTCATCTCCTTTTGAGTTAGTTCATTCATATGTTTGGGGTCCATGTCCTGTTAGTTTTAAAATTGGATTTAGGTATTTTGTTGCTTTTGTGGATGATTATTTTCGTGTTACTTGGTTATTTTTAATGAAAACTCGTTATGAGATATTCTCCATTTTTTGTTCCTTCTATGTTGAGATTAAAGCTCAATTTAATACCTTTGTTCACATACTACAAAGTAATAATGCGAAAGAATATCTATCTAGTTCCTTTCAATCTTATATGTCACAGAATGGTATTCTCCATCAAACATCTTGTGTTGATACTCCTTCTCAAAATGGGGTTGCAGAAAGAAAAAATAGACATCTTCTTGAGGTTGCTAGGGCACTTCTATTCCAAATGAAGGTCCCTAAACATTTTTGGGCTGATGTTATTTCTACTACATGTTTCTTGATCAATCGCATGCCTTCCTCTATGCTTAACGGTGAAATTCCTTAGAATGTATTATTTCCCTCTAAGCTTCCATTCCCCATTGAACCTCGTATTTTTGGTTGTACTTGTTTTGTTCATGATGTTCATCCACAGGTATCTAAATTAGATCCAAATTCCCTTCATTGCGTTTTCCTTAGGTATCCTCGGCATCAAAAGGGGTATCATTGTTTCTATCCCGATCTTGACCGTTATCTTGTTTTTGTAGATGTCACATTCTTTGAGACTACTCCATTCTTTTTTCTTCTTCTATATATAAGAGTGAGGGGGAGGATGATGAACTTTTGGTCTACACTATCCAACACTTTCCTAGCTCTTCTACTCCTACTCTTATTCCTGATCTTGCACCTACTCCTGCTATAGCATCTGCTGCTCCTATTCTTATTCTTGCACCTGCATCTACTCGCCCCCATTTTGAATAGGTTTATTCCAGAAGAGCAAGGACTCTTGACTCACTTCCCCTACTAGTCACTTCAATAGAAGATTCGATTATCTCTACTCAACCTGAGCCTATGCCATCCACTCCTTAGACAGACCTTGACCTTCCTATTGCTCTTTGAAAAGGTAAAAGCCAATGTACCTATCCTATTTCTTCTTTTGTCCGTTATGATCATCTTTCTGCTTCCTCTCATTGTTTTGTCAGTAATCTAGACATATTTTCTACTCCTAAAACTGTTGTTCAAACTTTATCCCATCCTGGTTGGTGTGCAGCAATGAAAGAGGAGATGGTTTCCTTAGATACTAATGGTACCTGGGATCTTGTGCCTCTCCGGTAGGTAAGAAGGCTATTGGGTGTAAGTGGGTTTTTACCATTAAAATGAATCCTAATGAGTTTGTTGCTCGTCTCAAAGCTCGCCTAGTTGCTAAGGACTATTCTCAAATTTATGGCCTTCATTACTCTGACACTTTTTCTCCTGTTTCCAAAATGTTTTCTGTTCATTTGTTTATTTCTTTAGCAGCTACTTTTGCATGGCCTTTACATCAGCTGGATGTTAAGAATGCTTTTCTTCATGGGGATCTTCAAGAGGAAGTTTACATGGAGCAACTGCCAGGCTTTGTTGCTCAGGGGGAGTCGGGTAAAGTGCATAAACTTTGCAAATCTCTTTATGGCTTAAAACAGAGTCCTTAAGCTTAGTTTGGTAGATTTTGCAATATGGTACACCAATTTGGCATGCAGAAGAGTACTTCTGATCATTCTGTATTTTTCAGAAGTGCTAAGACTAGTTTGATTATACTTGTAGTTTATATTGATTTAGCTGGCATTACATCACTCAAGTCATTTCTCCATACTCAGTTTCAAACAAAAGACTTAGGGTCATTGAAGTATTTTTTGGGCATTGAAGTGTCTAGGTGTAAGAGAGGCATCTTGTTACCTCAAAGGAAGTATGTTCCTAATTAAGAGAGCCATCTTCTTATCTCAAAGGAAGTATGTTCTTGACTTACTAAAGGAAACTGGAAAGCTGGGTTCCAAGTCATGCAGTGTTCCAATGACTCCTAATTTGCAACTTTCAAATGATGGTGAGCTATTTGATGATCCTGAGATGTATAGAAGATTGGTGGGTAAATTGAATTACCTTATGGTAACACGTCTAGATATCGCTTACTCTGTGAGCGTCCTAAGCCAATTTATGCCTTCTCCTACTGTTATCCATTAGAAAGCTTTAGGATAGATTTTGTGCTACCTGAAAGGTAATCTGGGTTGTGGCCTACTTTATAGTAATCATGGGCATTTGGACATTGAATGTTTTTCAGATGCGGATTGGGCAAGTTTGAAGATTGATAAAAGGTCAACCTCAGGGTAATGTGTCTTTGTGGGTGGAAACTTGATATGATGGAGAAGCAAGAAATAAAAAATAGTTTCACGATCGAGTGCTAAATCAGAATATCGAGGTATGGCTCAATCTACTTGTGAATTAATTTGGATTCGTCAATTGTTAGAGAAAATTGGCTTCAAGTCGTCCTTGCCTGTAAAATTATAGTGTGATAATCAAACTGCTCTTCACATTGCATCAAATTCAGTATTCCATTAATAAACAAAACATATTGAGATTGATTGTCATTTCATTCGTGAAAAGATACAGCAGGGTGTTATCTCTACAGGAAACATTAAAACGAGTGAACAATTAGGAGATATATTTACAAAAGCCCTAAATAGATCTTGGGTTGACTATCTTTGTAACAAGTTGGGCATGATTAACATCTATGCCCCAACTTGAGGGGGAGTGTTAAGGAATAGTTGTAAATAGAGCTCTACTAGGAGTTACGTTCCTAATAGGTTTATAATACCTTGTATATATATATGCCCCTAATTGATTATTCTCCCATACTAAATTACACCTTTCTAGCTGACTATGTTTTTTAGCAGGACCAACTACTGGGAAGATGATTGGAGTAGGATATGAGTCACAAGGATTGTACTACCTCTCCTCACCAAAAACCACAGTCACACTTACTTCAACTGCTTCCATTGAACTCCTTCATCATTGTTTTGAACATCCCAGTCTCATTAAGCTTAAAAAATTAGTTCCCAGTCTTTCTACATTATCTTCTCTTCAATGTGAGTCGTGTCAACTTCGAAAACAAACTCGTGTCTCTTTTCCCAAGCGTGTCAATAATAGAACCGCAGCTATGTTTGAAGTTATTCATTCAGACGTTTATGGTCCTAGTCATGTTAGTTCAACATTGGGTTTAATTACTTTATTATTTTTATTGATGACTATTCTCGGTGTACTTGGTTGTTTCTTATGAAAAATCATTCGAAATTATTTTCTATTTTTCAAACCTTCTATTCTGAAAATCATAATCAATTTGGACTTTCCATTAAAAAATTGCGTAGCGATAATGCTAAAGAGTATTTTTTTCACCCTTTTAATCAATTTATGTCTTCTCAAGGACTAATTCATAAATCTTCTTGTGCTCATACTCCTCAATAGAATGGAGTTGCCCAAAGAAAGAATAGCCACTTCATTGAAATAGCTTGTACTCTACTTATTAGTAATAATGTTCCACTACATTTTTGGGGGCATGCTACTCTTACTACCTGTTTTCTCATTAATCGCATGCCTTCTTCTATTTTGAAAAATCAGAGTCCTCACTCTGTTGTTTTTCCAAATCAAGTTCCTTATAGTCCTCCCCTCCGTGTTTTTGGTTGTACTTGTTTTGTTTATGATCATACTCGAGGAAAAGACAAAGTTCAACCAAAATCAGTTAAGTGTGTCTTCTTAGGGTATTCTCATCTACAAAAAGGCTACCGATGTTATGATCCAGTCACTCATAAATACTTTGTCTCTGCTGATGAAACATTTTTTAAGACTTCTTAATATTTTTCACAAAACGTGGTCAATGAGGATTCTATTTTTGTGACTCTTCCTGTCCCTACTCTTCCTCTTCCTATTCCAACCACTTCTCATTCTCTCCAAGTTTATTCACATTGACCTTTGCAGATTGACCCTCCTACTAACTCTCTTCATGATGCAGGTACATTACTTAGTGACTCATCTCCTACACTAATATCACCTCCTACATCAACCATGCCATTAGTAGAGGAAGCTCCACTTCCCATTGCCCTTCACAAAGGTATTCATTCCACATAAAATACACACCCCATTTATAATTTTTTAAGCTATCATCATTTATCTCCTTCATATTATGTTTTTGTTTCCTCATTATCTAATGTCCCCAAACATAAAAATGTGAGTGAAGCATTATCACATCCAAGATGGATTCAAGCTATGATGGAAGAGATGACTGCACTTCATTCCAATGGTACTTGGGAACTTATTTCATTACCTAACGGCAAAAGTATTATTGGTTGTCATTAGGTCTATATTGTCAAGGTTGGTCCAGATGGCAAAATTGATAGTCTTAAATCTCGTCTTATTACTAAAGGATACACTTAAATCTATGGCCTTAATTATAGTGACCCTTCTCTCCTGTGGCTAAGATTGCATCTGTCTATCTTCTCACATCTCTAGCTGCTAGCAATCATTGGTCCCTTCATTAGCTTGACATCAAGAATGCTTTTTTACACGGGGAGTTGGTCGAGGAAGTCTATATGGAGAACCACCTGGTTTTGTTGCTAAAAGGAAGTTTGGCTTAGTGTGTCATTTACATCGATCTCTATATGGTTTAAAGCACCCTCCTAGGGCATGGTTTGGAAGATACAGTCCTGTTGTTAAACAATTTAGGATGAACTAAAGTGAAGTTGATCATTCAGTATTTTATAGCCATGGAGATCATAGCAATTGTATCTACCTAGTGGTCTATGTTGATGACATAGTGATGACAGGTAATGATCATGAAGGGATTTCTCAGCTTAAACAGCATTTGTTTAGCCATTTCAAACTAAAGATTTAGAAAATCTTAAGTATTTCCTAGGGATCAAGGTAGCTCAATCTAGGACAAGTATATGCATCCCCCAAAGGAAATATGCCTTGGATATGCTAGAAGAATCTGGCATGTTAGATTATAAACAAATGAATACTCCCATGGACCCGAATGTTAGACTTATTTCTAGACAGGAGGAGTTATTAGAAGATCCTAGTAGATATTGCAGATTGGTTGGTAAGCTAAACTATCTTACAATCACAAGACCTGACATATCTTTTAAAGTAACCGTGGTTAGCCATTTTCTTCAGTCTCCATATGATAGCCATAGGGATGTAGTGATTCATATTCTGAGGTATATCAAGGGAACTCCTAGCCAAGGCTTATTGTACGAAGATAGGGGTCACACTTAAATTGTTGGATATTCTAATGCAGACTAGGTAGGTTCTCCCTCTAATCGATGGTCTACTTCAGGTTATTGTGTTCTAATTAAAGTAAATTTGATATCTTGGAAGAGTAAAAAGCAAATTGTTATAGCTAGATCAAGTGCAGAAGTAGAATACCGAGCCATGGCACTAGCTACATGTGAACTTATTTGGCTAAAACAACTTCTTCAAGAATTGAAATATGGAGAAATTAAACAGATGAAATTAATCTATGATAATCAAGAAGCACTTCACATTGCCTCTAATCCAATGTTTCACAAAAGGACAAAACATATAGAGATAGATTGCCACTTCATCAGACAGAAGATTAAATCAAGTTGTATGTCTACCTCTTTTGTTTGTTCAAATGATCAATTAGCAGATATCCTTACAAAGTCTCTTAGAGGTCCCTGTATTGGATACATTAGTAATAAGCTGGGAGCATATGACATGTATGCTCCAGCTTGAGGGGGAGTATTAAAATCTTATAATTATTGGAATAGATTGTGCATATATTAGGATGATACTCAACCATAATTAGGAGATACTTAGGAGACTATTTTCCTTTTTAGAACTATTTCTGTGTATTATATATATACCCTAAATTGTATATCAAAATTATCCAAGCCAATTGCTTGTTTCAAACTCTTCTTCTTCTCTCTCTCACAATAGGCAAAAGGGGTGCTGAGCCAACCTTGCTAGTGCCGGTCACCTCCTTATCAACACCGGAGATGCCTTGATTGGCATCATCAGAGGGTCTTAACAATCGCGTGACCGACACCGATCGTGGGCTGACCGACGTCGATGCTTGGGCTTATTCTTATGTTGTTGGAACCATCTCAAAATTTCCTAAAGCTTGGTGCTGAAATCATGGTCAAAAGTTTGCCCTATCTGAGAGATCGGAGTTGATCAAGGCCTAGTCTATCGGACCCCAATTTTAGCACTTCTAAAACTGAACTAGAAGTCTGGGTAATGTCTAGAACATCATGTACGAATTTCATCTTATTTTGAGAAAATTTTTTTAGAGCTGATCTTGCTTGTCTGGTTTTTCAGGGCTTTTCTATACTTGTCTGTCTAATTAGAATGTATGGTAAATCCAAAATTCTATTACGGACATTTTGATTGTGACCATTTGTCAATCGAAGTTTCGATGAGTGTTGAAAAGTCAATTCTTTAGAACAGGGGCAAGCCCCGTCCTCCCCATTTCCTATAAATAGGGGAGGGGGTGACCTCATTTGTCACACCTTCTTAATTGCTTCCTCTTTTGTCTTTCTTACAAAAAAGATCTCTAAAGATCTTTTTTCGAAGACATGGCCCAACAGCCGAGCGATGCTCCTCTAACAACTTGGGGCAATGCTGATTTCATCCTAAGGGATTGGGAGTCTCATCTTTCAATCGTCAAGCAAAGCACGGTAATTTCTCCAATTAGTCCTTGCACTTTTTTTTTATTGCACTTTGGTCCTTTATTGTATGTCCTATAGACCCTAAGTCCACCTTGAGCATTGGTTGTTGCATGTAACCCTTAGTGTATTAAGATGGTGCTTCCCCATTGCTTTGTTGGAAGTTGCGGTTAGGTCCCTTAACTTCCCGAGAATTGCACTTTTATCCCAAAACCCTTTCTATTCAAAATTTAGGTCTGATTTTGTCTCTGATTGAAGACATAGCCTCCTTAGACCCTGTAGGTCGTTTCGATCGGAGTCTAATTATATTTTATCGTATGGTCCCTAATTTCTAAGAAAATTACTATTTTGCTCTTATGGCCCGTTTTGGCTCTATTCGGGGGTTTGACCTCTTGTGACCCTATAAAGGGTCTTGCGAGGAGTCTGATTATCTGATGGTTATCTCCTTTGACCCCGTAGATAGTCCTGGTAGCAGTCTGATTGTCTATTGGTGACCTCCTTTGACCCTGTAGGTAGTCTTGGTAGGAGTTTGATCATTTGATGATGACCTCCTTTGACCGTGTATGTAGTCTTGGTAGGAGTCTGATTATCTAATGGTGACCTCTTTTGACCTTGTAAGTAGTCTTGGTAGCAGTCTGATTACTGATGGTGACCTCCTTTGACCCTGTATGTAGTCTTGGCAGGAGTTTGATTGTCTAATGGTGACCTCCTTTAACCCGGTAAGTAGTCTTAGTAGGAGTCTGATCATCTAAAAATAACCATTTTACCCATAGTTATTAGAAAAATTGGTCTTTTGCTTGGTGTCTTGTTCTCAGCTTTGATTGAAGCTTCAACCTCATGTGACCCTATAGATGGTCTTGAAAGAAGTTTGATTGGTCTAAAAACCATATTTTGAATTTGAATACTCTATAGTCGATCTAAAACCTCTATTTTTAGTTTGAATACTCTGTAGTTGGTCTGAAAACCTTATTATAAGTTTGAAAACTTCTGAAGTTGGTCTGAAAACCCTATTGACAGCTTGAATCCCTCAATAGTTGGTCTAGAGACCTTATCTCTTGGTCTGATTACTTCATTGGTGGTCTAAACACCTTGATAGTTCGTTTGAACTTGGTCCGAAAACCCTAGCTTGAGTCTAAATACCTTGGTAGTTAGTCTGAAACCCTATTTTAAGTTTGAGTACTTCTATAGTTGGTTTGGAAACCTTATTTTAAGCTTGAAAACTTCTAGAGTTGGTTTGAAAACCACGGTAATGGTATGAATACTCTAGTATTTGGTCTAAAAACCCTATTTTAAGCCTGAATGATCCTGGAACTTGTCTGAAAATCCTATTTTAAGTTTGAATGCTTCTAGAGTTGGTCTGAAAATCCTGTTTTAAGGGTGAATACTTCTGGAGGTGGTCTGAAAACCTTACTTCAAGTCTAAAAACATCTATAGTTGGTCTTAAAACATTGTTTGTTATTCTTGGCACTGGTTGCCATGTTTGAACTGTGATTACACTGTTTGCACTGTTTTCTTGACTATAGCACTAGCTGCCTTATTTTTTGGCTTTTGGCACAAGTTGCCCTATGTTGTATCAGCACTGCACTAAATTACTCTGAATTGTACTGGTTTTCTAATCTTGGCACTGATCACCTTGTTTTGAACCATGACTGTATTGGATTGAACTGGTTTTTTAATCTACATTCTGACTACTCATTTACCCATTTATTTATGAATAACACACTAGTTGCCTATTCTAAGCATTGCACTGGTTTCCCATTCTAAACATTGCACCAGTTGCCCATATGTGTTCAGTTGGACTGATTGCCTATTTTGAGTATTCCACCGGTTGCCTACATGTGAATGTTGCACTAATTGCTTATTTTGAGTATTGCCCTGGTTTCTTGTATGTGAATGTTGCACTGAATGCTTGTTTTGAAAGCCTTGGCACTGATCGCCCTATTTGTGTATCCTGGCGCTGGTGGTCCTGTTATCACTGTTGCTTGATTTTTGTGATCATTTCGGTGCTAATTGCCTTGTTCCATTGAGTTGACACTGATCACCCTATTCTATTGAGTTTGCGTTGAACGCCCTCTTTTGAGTTTGGTGGCACTGCTTGCCTTGTTTTGAATGTTTTAGCATTGACCGCCCTCTTCTTTAGTGTTTTGGCGTGATCACCTTATTGGCTAGATGTTGTGCCGCTGACCACCTTATTGTGAGAATTTTGGCGCTGATCGCCTTGTTTTGAATCCAACGGCACTAATTGCCTTGTGGTGTGTTCGTTGGCACTAGTCACCCTGTTTGTTAGATACTGTGGCGCTTGTTGTCCTGTTGTGAGTGTTTTGGCACTGACCTCCCTATTTTGAGTTCAGTGGCACTAATTGCCCTGTTGTGTGTGGATTGGCACTGGTCGCCCTATTTGCTGAATGTTGTGGCATTGGCCACCCTATTATGAGTGTTTTTACGCTGATTGCCCTGTTTCGAGCCCAATGGCACTAATTGCTCTATTGTGTGTGCGTTGGCATTGGTCTCCCTATTTTCCTATTCTTAGTGATTGCAGTGATTGCCTGTTTTCAATGATTGCATTGGATTGCATTGGTTTTTTTTACCTTGGCACTTATTACCCTATTATGAATGGTATGCATGAAATTGCACTGAATTGTACTGATTTTTTGTTTTGGCACCGACTGTCCTGATTGATTCTGGCTTTTGCATAGATTGTCTTGATTTGCTTCGCTTATTAACCTGAGAGTCATGATTAGTACATAAAATAGTAGCATGTAGTGAATGCAGTGACCAATTCTAAGCTAGCTTGAGTTTTCTGACCCAAGTTATGGGTTTTTGGGAAAAGGTTTGGCATTAAAGATAAGTATGGCTAGATCTGTCAGATAGGTACGATAGTTTGCACATGAGTGCCTATCTTCTGGATTTTGATGCAATGTTTGATTCTGGTTTAAGCAAGGCTAGACACAAAGGTGGGTATGATTGAGTTTATTTGATCTAAGAAATGGGTAAAGTTAGGTCTGTCTAGAGCTTAAGATGGTTTGCACGTGGGTGCCTATTTTCTGGATTCTAATGCAAGGTATGATTTTGTTTTAAATGAGGCTGGATAAACACTCGAGTTAATACCTAAGGCTTTTGGTATTTTGGAAAAGAGAGCTCAAAGATGAGGTTTATAATGATGCTCAACAATAAGGCTAAAGGTGATGCTTAAGGCTAAAGGTGAATATAGCTCGTCTGTTTGGTGGGTACAGTTGAGTCCGTCTGGTGGGTACAGTTGGGTCTGCCTAATGGGTATAGCTTGGTCTGTCTGATGGGTACAATTGGGTCTGTTTGGTGGTTAAAATGGTTTACACATGGGTGTCTGTCTTTTGATCCTGGTGCAAGGTCTGATTTTGCATCAAGTGGCCATTTTCGAATTAGCTTAAGTTTCTGAACGGATCGAGACGCTTTCATAAAAGACTAGGCATCGAAGATGGGTACAACTGAATTTATTTTATCTGTGAATCGCAAGGTCTAGTTTAGAAATTTTTGTATTTGGATTTGGGTTACTAGTTGGATTGGCGTGCTTTCACGAAGGGTACAGAGTTGAAGATAGGTACAACTGAGTCTATTTGATCTTATGATGAGTTTACATGTGAATGCCTATTTTTTGGGTTTTGGTGCAAGGTCTAATCATGCTTTTTAGAAAAGGCTAGATCTAAGAGTACAGAGACCATAATAAAAGCCATAGAGCAAGACTGACTCGGAGGATTAAGGGTAGACGCAGGGCAACATCAGAGATAGTTCTTGACTTTATTATGTTTAAGGACTTAGACAACTTAGAAGACTCTAGAAACATGCAACCAAGGGGATATAAATAGGTTTCCTAGACCTATAGTACATTTTGACTCATGGGGTTAGATTTTAAATTTTACGTTTTGACCCATGTCTGACTTTGGATCTTGATTGGAGGTGGATGGTTCAACTTACATCTCTATAGGGCTTTAGACATATATTCTGACCTATACTATATAAGGACAAATGCTCAACACTTGGTAATGACAGCAGGTAGATGACAAATGCCGAGATGGAGGGCTTTCATGACTTTCCTTTTCATAACTCATACTGCTTTAGAGACACGTAAGAGAGACATCATTTTAACACATTTAATGAAAGGACATTCAATTAAGCCTTTATGAGATTGCTCCTTTATGCCTTAATTTTTGCCTAAGTCGACCCTTTTAGGTTTTTGAATGAGTAGGCTACCCTGACTTTTGCCTAAGCTGCCCTTTCGAGTTTTCAACTTGGCAGGCTTTTCATTTTGCCTAACCCTTCTACCCTTGCAGGTTTTCAACTTAGCTTATTTTGTTTCGATTTTTGCTTCCTTTTTTTTCATTAATTGGTATAGAAAATCTAAAACTTTTATAAAAAGAAAAGCAAATGTATTATTGTTATTATGGTGACCGCACCAATAGGTTGGGCTACCTACATATCTCATACTTTAGTGAAAATATTTTCAAGAGTCAAGTCACCGTAGTTCGGCTCAAGAGTGACATAAGGGGGCAACATTTCTGGTGCTAACGCCTGAATGCATTCACACAAAGTAAAATGGTTTACACATGGATGGTTAAAATGGTTTACACATGGGTGTATGTCTTCTGGATCCTGGTGCAAGGTCTAATTTTGCATCAAGTGGCCATTTTTGAATTAGCTTAAGTTTCTGAACGGATCGAGATGCTTTCATAAAAGACTAGGCATCGAAGATGGGTACAACTGAATTTATTTTATCTGTGAATCGCAAGGTCTAGTTTAGCAATTTTTGTATTTTGATCTGGGTTTCTAGTTGGATTGGCATCCTTTCACAAAGGGCAGGGAGTTGAAGATAGGTACAACTGAGTCTGTTTGATCTTATGATGAGTTTACATGTGAATGCCTATTTTTTGGGTTTTGGTGCAAGGTCTGATCATGCTTTTTAGAAAAGGCTAGATTTAAGAGTACAGAGACTATAATAGAAGCCATAGAGCAAGACTGACTCGGAGGATTAAGGGTAGACGCAGGGCAACATCAGAGATAGTTCTTGACTTTATTATGTTTAAGGACCTAGACAACTTAGAAGACTCTAGAAACATGCAACCAAGGGGATACAAATAGGTTTCCTAGACCTATAGTACATTTTGACTCATGGGGTTAGATTTTAAATTTTGCGTTTTGACCCATGTCTGACTTTGGATCTTGATTGGAGGTGGATGGTTCAGCTTACATCTCTGTAGGGCTTTAGACATATATTCTGACCTATACTATATAAGGACAAATGCTCAACACTTGGTAATGATAGCAGGTAGATGACAAATGCCGAGATGGAGGGCTTTCATGACTTTCCTTTTCATAACTCATACTGCTTTAGAGACATGTAAGAGAGACATCATTTTAACACATTTAATGAAAGGACACTCAATTAAGCCTTTATGAGATTGCTGCTTTATGCCTTAATTTTTGCCTAAGTCGACCCTTTTAGGTTTTTGAATGAGTAGGCTACCCTGACTTTTGCCTAAGTTGCCCTTTCGAGTTTTCAACTTAGCAGGATTTCCATTTTGCCTAACCCTTCTACCCTTGCAGGTTTTCAACTTAGCTTATTTTGTTTCGATTTTTGCTTGCTTTTTTTTCATTAATTGGTATAGAAAATCTAGAACTTTTATAAAAAGAAAAGCAAATGTATTATTGTTATTATGGTGACCGCACCAATAGGTTGGGCTACCTACATAACTCATACTTTAATGAACATATTTTCAAGAGTCAAGTCACCATAGTTCGACTCAACAGTGACATAAGGGGGCAACATTTCTAGTGCTAATGCTTGAATGCATTCACACAAAGTACTTATTTTACTAATCCGAATCATGAGGGTTTGTAAATTCATCTTCATCTATGTCTGACAATGTAACACCCACCACCGAATCCTGAGGGACTCAACGATGACCGCCACATTCGGTGCTGGAGCACCATCTTATCTTACTTAATAATCCAAAATATATATTAGAAGTGGTGAAGTTTTCATAAGGAGGCAAGTAATTTTTTTTAAACAAGGTTTGAGGAAATTCCTACGGAAAATCCGCAAGAGTTTTCCCTAAAATAAAACTTGCCAAACAAATGAAAAACAAGCACTTCCAATATTATAATCCTCCTAACCTCAATACTCCAAATCAACACAAACAGGATACGCAACACTTCTAAATATTCACATGAAGCAATCTTTGGTACTATCACCTTATGAAGTCATCCATTCTCATAATCAATTACTAATAATCATGCTCTTAGAATTCATATAAAAATGATATTTCTTAATTAATTACATACTTCATTAATTTATAACTTAATGTATACAACTCAATCTCTTATAATATTTTAATACAGGCCATAATGTATCCTACACATGTCCTACCCCAAATAAAATCTCTCTTTTGATGCTAAGCCTCCGGTCTTCATATAACATACACCGCTCTTAACCTGTGCGTGATAAAAATCAACGAGCTGAGTATAAAACTCAATGGTGCTAAATAATTTAAAAATAACATGAATGACGTTGCCTAAGCAATAAACTTAAAATATAACTTTAAATACTTAAATCAAATATAAAATAAATACCAAAGACGTACAAGTTAAATTAAAATATTCTGAAAGTCATAAAGAAGTTCATTCTTAAAAATTAATTTATAATTTGACAAATGTAAGAAAAATCCCATAAATACAAATATATTTTCATTTTCTTTTATAACAGAACATAACTTATTCTTAGTTTAGGGCTCATACATATACAGAAAGAAATATAAATAGATTCAATTTCAGAATATCAGAATAACAAAAACGAGGCTTGTGAAAGCGCCCCTAATGGCCTATGAAAGCGCCACCCCATATCAAAAATGAGACCTGCAAAAGTGCCCCTAATGGCCTATGAAAGCATCACACATAATAATAAGCGCATCCGCTTATTCATAAAGCATCCAGAGCCTAGCATATGATCGTAGCTTTCACATAACAAAATGGCCTGATAAGCCGAGCATGCTCATGTATCGGAATAAATCTCATCTTACTACATTTCAATCGTGCATAGTAGAGCCCAAATCAAAACCATTCTTTTACAAATAACCTTATTACTTATGCATAAGTCCTTTGCAAAACATCTCATAGCTTAGTACTTTTTATTTCAAAATTACTTAACTTACAACTTGTAAATACTTATCAAATTTTTCTTATGTTCCAAACAAAAATTGTACTTTCATAATACACATATATACTTAGCTTAAAATACTTAAAACCAACATTGAGCAAAACATTTCATAACCTAACATATTTTCCACCAAAATTTCATAAACGTACAACTTAGGAAAATTATCAAATTTGCATACTTATGCAAAGCAAATTTCTTATTTACAAAACACATTTTCTATAGTCCTTTTTATTAAGATTTATTTATAAATCAGTCAAATTTTGAAGGCTTTGTGGATAAATGTACTAAATCAAGAATCTTCAGCATTTTAATAACCTTCACCTTTCCTGGGTTTCTAGGGAATAATTGGAGTTGTAGGTCTCCAAATTGAGTGAAATTTAATTCTTTAGAAATCTAAGAAAAAATTCTACAAGTTTCATGGGGGCTCAAAACCTAATCTTATCATTTTAGGGGCCAAAAATAAACAACCAATTCGGACATACTAGTGGGATGTGCTAGTGATTGTGCCTTAGGCCAATAGTTTGGACCTTATATTATTTGAATTTAATTAATAAAGAGGTTACTTTTATTGTTATATTATTTTGCATGTTGCTTTATAATAATATATATCCCTAATCATAAGTGAAATATTGACTAGTATAAGTTTGAATGTGCATGGTGATGCCATTCAAGCTTATAGGTACTTGTGGGGACAATGTACTGGATAGACCCGCTTTGAGATCATTACATGGGTTGATGTCATTAATGATCTCAATATGGTTATGTCATTGAATCCTTAGACCTGAGGTCGTCACAATGTCCTATATGAGTAGCATTGTGTTTTGACATGATCAAACGTCATCTTTAATCGGATGGCTATAAAGGTTATGGTTGAGCATAATGTAAATCATGCAAAGGATAGTGCACGATCGAGATGGGATTTGTTCATCTTTTGTAAGAGAGATATCTTTTGGGCCCCTCGATAAGTAGGACTGAGAAAATGCATGGCCATGCTCAAATAAATTGATATAGAGAGATCAATTTGATTTGATTTATCAGTCTGCTTACAAATCAAGAAATGGATATGTTTGAACAATATAAGTATGAAATGATCCATGACTTATGTTCAAATTAGATATCGTGTAACAAAAGGAATCATGACATGTGTCATTAGGTTTTATATCGGACAAACGATTTCATATTTATTGAGTAATCATAATGTCTGGCTAGAGACCGCTTATGATTTGTGGGCTGCATTGAGAGTATGGCCCACTGCCAACTAAATATGGACCTATTGGGTCGCCCACCAGATCATCATGGACGAGATTAGGGTTTTAATGGGCTTGAATTTGGTTCAAGGCCCAAGGGATTATAAGGACCAAATTAGGCGAATTGGGCTTTAAATTCGATTTAAGAGCCCATTAGCAAAATATGATATGAAGGCCTTTTATTAGGGTTTTATTTTTAATAAATAAGTGTTACATATATAAAAATAAATAGATACGATCATAAGAGATAGAGATCAAAAAACCGCCTCCTTCTCCCTGTTTAAAGAAAAACCCTAAACAGCAACTTCATAGGGCTAGCAGCTGTGCGCTCGTTAGGTGGGATCGTGTGTGGATACCAGTAGAGGACGTTCGCCTGAGGAGCAGCGTCTATCCGTGGTGAAACACGACTTTGAACTCCAGGTTTGTAATCTAACCCTATCTTCCGAATGTTTTGAAACACATGGATCCTTAGCGGGTTTTTGCCATGTCCCGTTTTTATTTCCGCTGTGATGTATGTAAACACCGGCAGAAACCTTACATTATCATGTTCTGATTCTAAGAAAGTAGCTTAGTTCATCCAGACGAACATCATATGCAGATATAGAGTTCTCTTTGAGATCATATCAGACAATGGGTCTCATTTTCAAAAAGAAGTCTCTGTCCTAATGACAAGATACAAAATTCAGCACCATCGCTCTTCACCATATAGGCCCTAAACCAATGGAGCGGTTGAAGCAGCAAATAAGTCCATCAAAAACATCCTCCAGAAGATGGTTCATAATCAAAGAAATAGGCATGAACATTTGCCTTTTACCTTATGGGGACACAAAACATCCATCAGAACACCCACCAAGCAACACCTTACTCACTTATGTACAGGATAAAAGCAGTTGTCCCTATCGAAGTTCAGATCATATCAGTCAGGGTCACTAGAGAAAGTTAGTTGCCTAAAGCAAAATGGGTCTAGAATTATCAGAATGTTGAATGTTATTGACAAAAAAAGGCTAGAAGCTCTTAATCATATTCAGAGCTACCAATAGAGAATAGCCAGACACTTCAATAAGAGAATCCAAGATTGTAAACTTAAAGAGGGTTGTCTTGTACTCAAGGAAATCAAAACTCTTGTGCAAAATCCTCGATGTAAATTTAGGCCAAACTAGGCAGGCCCCTACATACTGAAAAAAATTCTCTCTAGAGGCAGTGTTATCTTGTCCAACATAGATGGCAATGAATTCACAAATCCATACAACTTGGTTCAATTCAAAGGATACACCATGTGAAAGCATTCATGCATTATCACCAGAAATATTGCTCCCAATATGTCAACGTTAAGCCGAACTACAGTGACTAGACTGTCGAAAATATATTCCAAAAGTACCGAATATGTAGATAGTTAATTTATGGGTGCAGTCACAACAATAATAAAAAAGTACATTTCGCTCTTCTCATGAAAATTTCAGATTTTCTGTGTCAATTAACAAAAAAGCAAAAATCAAAACAAAATGAGCTAAGTTGAAAACCTACAAGGGCAGATGACTTTGGCAAAATCAAAAGCCCGTTAAGTTAAGAACCCAAAAGGGTAGCTTAGGAATAATTTAGGGCAGCCTGCTAAGTCGAAAATCCAAAAGAGCAGCTTAGGCAAAAACTAAGGCCTATAAGCGGCGATCTAATAAAGGATAAAACGAATTTCCTTTCCAGAAAGTGTCAAAATGATTCCCTTCTTGCATATCTCAAATCAGTACAAGTTACGTAAAAAAAAATTACAAAAGCCCTATCACTCAGGCATCTATCTCTATCACCTTTCCATCTGTGTTAGTCATTTGTGTGTCCACTATCCAAAGTATAAAAAAAAAAAACCAAAATTTGTGTCAACTGAACCCTCTATACATCATGGGTGAGCATCCTATCTCAAAGCCCTCAGAAAAATACGGGTTGAGTCAAAAATCAAAAAACAAAAATCTTACCCTACTAAGATAAGGTCGGTATACACCAAGGGACTAGGCGAACCATTTGCACTGCCTTAGAGGCATCTCTCTAAAGTCATCAAAATCCTCTGGGTCAACTTGTCGAGTATGAGTCTAGGGCCGACTCAATCACCACCCAGTCTCTAACATTCGTCTCTCAAGTTAGAGTCACTCTACACTCTCTCTCTCTCTCAGCCATCATGCTCAGTAGCCCACCAAGCCTCATGAGCAGCAGTTCTACCCTTAGAAACTCCAGCCTCAACCACATGAGCCCCTCTTGACCAAGTACCCAATACAGTCACAGTAATTTGAGGAGAAATTAGTATATCCCGGAAAGGAGCTCTGATTGGTGGCAACCCTTGAACATGCCCCATCTGCCTCATCAGCCTAGAACCCGGGTAGAATGTGATGCTATCTATGCCAAGTAGATAAGCCACTCGGTATTTAGCTAACCAAACTAGAAACTTGCTAATCTCATGCCAAGCACACCTCCATAGATTCTAGTCTGACCCTAGTGCCAGTAGCCACTACAACCACTTATCCTCTGACTCGAGTCTCATGAAAACTCATCTAGCTCGATACTGTGATGACTCATATGGATGACATCATGGTGGCTCCACCACCCTCAAATGATCCCTCAATCAAACCTGCAAAATCACACAATGCATAATGACATAGAAATGAAATAGGCATTCCCATGCAAGATCCTTTTCCAAACAAATCCAGCTATACTCGAACTAAAACAATTCGAGCCTTTTTCTAAAGCATGCAAGACTTGACCTTGCCCCCACTATTCAAATCCTAAGACAGGCATTCATATGCAACTTCAAACCAAGCCTTTTTTCATAAAAGAGCCCTATCCAAGTACCAAATAAGTTAGCTCGAGAATGCTTACCTGAAGCAGGATCAAACTAGCTGACTAGACCCCGTCTACCCTTTAAGCTCAATCGAGGCTCGAAATAGTCTCTTCCAAGGCCATGCTAGCAATCCCGACACCTCGTTCCATCTGAAGGACTAGGCCCGCCACTCTCAAATCTACCCAGCCTACTGAACCAGTCAGTATGACAATGCTCACTAAGCAGAAAATCAAAGCTCAAGTCTTAAACCTTTGGTGCTTTAGGTCAAAAAATCTGAGTAAATCTAGATATCGCTCAACCAGCCCAACTAGGTCTACCCGATCCTCCACTACTAGCTCCCTAGCCTCTACCATAGAGAGACCCAACATCCTCCCAAAACTCCTAAAAACCTAGTCCCGGTTGGGTGAGCCACCAAAGCTCTCTCAAAACTGTTGTCTAATAAAGCCGTAAACTCCTCATATGTCGAACACATCAGAATGCGTGCCAAACCAAAATAAATAAGCTTGTGGATCCCAGAGGTATAGACATGCATCTAGAAAACCCTGATCTATCGGCAAGCCTCTCAATGTCACCAAAGAAGCCACATTGTATTGGCTCAAATTTATCTTCTCAACCTTTATCAACCTCTTGGTCTACCTTTGCATGCCACAATTGATGAATGGCTCCATTTTTGGGCAAAGTGTGGAAAATTTGGAAAAATTAGGCCCTGCGAACCAAAATGACAATATTTTGAAGCCATAATTAAGGTACTTATAAGCTTCCAACCTTCACCTTGGATGCGAAGACACCGATCAGTCTGAAATTGGCATTGGTTAGTCCTAAAATAGTGCCATTCTAGCCTACACTAGTGCCAGATTTGCACTATTTTGGAGGACAACAGCGTTGATTTGAGGTAGCCCAACATCGATTTGTCCACAAAAGAAAAAAAAGAGAAGAAAGAAAAGAAGAAGAGAGAAGAAAATCAGAATAAAACCAAAAAATCATTTTCCAATGTGGATATTGGCGGGCCAAGCCTGGATTTTCCATAAACACCCTCTCTTAGAAATTGAGCCAGACAATCAGAAGTGGCATGTCACGCATCATGCATAATTATTATTGCTTAAAACTAACCATGATTTCCAGGTCAAATTATATCCAAAAGGAAACAGGCAGTTTAGTGCAGAATTCAACAGAATAGGCAATTCGGTGCAAAATTTCACAATTAGGGCAATCAGTGCCACCAGACTCAAAATAGGGCGACTAGTGCCAAAATGAATACAAACAGAGTGACCAGCGCCAAAGTAGTCGGAACAGGGCGATCAACGCGAATTCAACTCATAACAGGCAATCAGTGCCAAGACACTCATAAATAGGGTGACTAGCGCCGAAACATTCACAATTAAGGCGATCAGTGCCAACGCACACACAAATAGAGCAACCAATGCCAAAATAGTCATAAGACAAAGTAACCAGCTCCGAAATAATGCAACGAAATAAGCAACCAAGGAAACCAGTGCCATTAGACTCATAATAGGGCAATCACTGACACCAAACACAAATTAGGTGACCAAAGCCAAGATAGTCATAAGTTAAGGCAATCAGCACCACAACATCCAACAAACAGCACAATCAGTGCTAAAACATAAAATAAACAAGGCAATCAATGCCATCAAACTCAAAATAGAGAGATTAGCACTAAGGAAAATCTAGAACAAGCAATCAGTGCAACATTCACACGCAAGGAATCAGTACAGTCACAAGATCAAGCATTCAGTGCAAACACATATGATAATTAGAGCAGACATGCAAGAATAAAATAGAAAATTCGATAAATAAAAAGAGTAGAAATCTGATGTTTTATTAATAAAAGGTTGTAATAAGAACTTAACAAAAGAAGGTGTTGCTATCAAAGTAGACCAACCTAAAAAGTATCACAAAAGTTAGTCCCTAGACTACCCAGGCCTATATCTATAGCCTACCCAAAAGTATCAAGATAGGAAGCCCATGAACTTAGCGACACCTCCCGCAATGTCTGGACTTGGTCCTCTAGGAAGCTCTCATAGGTCAGGGCCTCAATGAGTGCCCCCCGAAATTGACCCACTAGGAAAGTGGTCCCCTCCACCAACCTAGTGGTGACTGCACAAAAAAGCATGCCATTAAAAAATTATATATATATATACTAGAACGTCCTACGATAGGACAACTAATGATCAAAGACTTTGTTCGGGAGCATCACAGAAGCCATACCATGGCAAGTGACATATCTCACTTATTATATCTCCTCATAAAGAAAGTTGGGAACTGCAGGAGCTGTCGCCTGATGACCAGCCTAAGGTCTCATCGGTGATGGTGGGCCCCTCTCTTGCCTCACTGCTCGAGTCAGTGCTGGTTGGGAGCCATTCACACTCCTCCCGAACTCGCTTAGCAGAGAATATGGGGTAAAAGGTGATTGAGAGCTCATGTTGTCAAAATGTTTATAAGAAAAGAAAGCAGTACGCAAGGAGGTATGACAAATGAGGTCACCTCCTTCCCAATTATAGAAAATGGGAAGGACGAGCCTTGCTCCTGCTTGAAAGAACATACTTTTTTGGACTCATCCGAACTTAGATTAACGAACGATCAAAGTCAAAACGTTCGTGATAGAACCCCGGATCCAATCGTACTTTCTTATCAGACGAAACTATAGAAATGCCCCGAGAAATCCAATGGACCAAACCAATTTCAAAAAAATTTTCTCATAATCAGATGAAATTCATAGAGGATACTCTAGAAATCACCACGGGCCTCCAGATTTACTTTCAGAAGTGTTGAAATCAGAGTATGAGAGACCGAGCCTTGATCAGCTCAAATCTCTTAGAGGGAGCAAACTATTGACCATGATTTTAACACTGGGTTCTAGGAAATTTTACTATGGTTCCAACGACACGAGAATCAACTCGATCAAACATCATTTAGGCCTCGTACGGACTCCTGAAAGCCTAAAAATCCTAAAATCAAAGGGTATGGGCACTTTGGTAAAAAGCTAGGATCGACGTTGATCACCCCAGTGGCAACGTCGATTTGGTCACCACCGGGCCACCTGATTGGCATTGATTAGAAGGTTGTCGATGCCAATTTGGAGGTGGCTGGCATTGATCTGGCCTAGCTCAACCACCTCCTTGCCTATAAATATCACACTCCCCCCCCCTCATTAAAGAACCTCTTATTGCTTGATCGAGTGCTTCTCAAGCATCAATGACTCTCACTCTTACTTTCATAATTCTGCGACCATAAAATTCTGACTTTGCTCTTCTTCTTTAGTTGAGTTAAAAGCCCAGCTTAGCTCTCAAAAGTCGATCCTTTCGACTTTCAATCACACTTTGACCTTCCTTAGGTCAAAGCTACTAGTTAGTCGATTCATTATTAATTAATCCAATGATTAATAAATAATTTACCACTTAATATTATATAAGACTATAATATGGGTCCTCGCACCCTATCTTAGCTTATATTGGAGGAAGACTCGACTTCTTTAATCAACAATAATTGTGGAGCTCCAATCTGAACGGATCACAAGCATAAAGGTATAATCACTAAACTTAGACTTTGTCAATTCAAAAGCCCGATCCATTTGACACCTTATCAACTGTCAAGCTCGATTCATCCTGCCTTATGCATGCTTTAAGCCTAGTCCATCCACCAAACTAAGCTCGATCCATCTGGCAAAATGATAAAACCAGCTTTCAAACTAAGCTTGGAATCAACTGGCACACCGGTAAGCCCACTCTAAGAGTGGCATCCTCAGAATTTTGTGTGCCCTGATCCTTATACAAACAAGGTACGAAGGCATACCTACAGATTTCAGCCTAGGTAGTGAGCCCCCGACCGAACTTACTGGTTGGGACTTAGGGGAATGTGTCAGATGACCTAGAATCTTGGATAAATGATGCTAGAGTTGGGCTCCCCTCAAAATTACATGCCCTTTTCAAATTATTTATGCTTTTAATGAACTATATTCCAGATATTGCCATGCATTATTAGAATGTTCATCCATTAATAAACTGACATTCATGTATAACAATCTTTTGATCTATACACAATGAAGTTAAAAACCTAGTCCCCGAACCCAATGATTTGATGCTAGTGCATTTTATCCATTGTGGCACACTAAAAGAGTCAATCACAGGATTTTTACCTTATATTTTTCCTCAAAAACAAAAAAAAATTAAAGCTGCGTCTCTAATGCACCATTCACAATCAAAGTGCTCCAATAAGCCAACCTGATATCACTTATAAATGCTAAATCGAGCCATAAAACTGAAAAACTGGTAATCAAACCAACAATTAAGTCACAACAGGACTAGCCCAAACTAATCAAGAAGAAATAAAGAGGAATAGTAGGGGGGGTTCTTCCTAGTTTTCCATGACAAATTGACCAAAAGGGCATGTCGGGAAAGGCTTCTATCCTTCGAACCTTCTCACGGCACGCAGGAGGGGGCTCACAGCGTCTTACTCCTATCACTCCTCATTTATAGTCAAAAAAATGCTCAGCATAGTAGCCATCCTATGGCCAGATCATAAGTACGCCAAACCTAGTTCATGGAAAATAAAATTTCACTTGGAAGATCCTTTCTAATAAGTGGAAAACAAATTATCATGACTTTGTACTTAGAAGATTCTTTCTAATAAGTACATTAGTATCACTTAGAAGATCCTTTTAAATAAGTGAAAGGAAATAGGACAAGTTTATTACCTTAGTGCCAAAGCTTTCAACATCTCTAAGAATAAATCTTGCTAGGATTTAGTCTCCCACCAATAAGATTAATTGAGACAGTAGCCATCATGACAAGCTCGCAAGCCATAACAAGTTAATAGCCTTTAAAGAATTAGTGAGATTTAGTTGCCAGCTAAGATGGATCAACTACATTTCAATAGCTAAAATAGATAAGCTACATCTCCAGCCAAGTAGAACGGATCAACTATATATCTAGATTAAATGGATCAGGTATATATCCAACTAAAATGGATCAGCATGGATAAACAATATTTCCAACTAAAATGGATCAGTTTTTCTCAATAACTAAAATGGATCAGCTAAACCAACAAATTAGGCTAAAAAGGATAAGCTCGTCTACATCAATCAATAGCAGAAAAGGATCAACTTATAATCTTTACTTCCCCTAAGAAGAAAAAACACTTACTTCATCATCATCAATCCTGCCAAATCCTTTTTTACAGTTGCGATGAGGTGATGTATGAACACGTGTTTTCACACCCTCATATCATGGAAAATCAGTTACAAAATGTGTGATTGAAACTGGTAGCGAAACTATCAAGAACCAAAGAATAACTTAGAAGTGAAAGGTGATGTTCGTCCACTCTTTTAGCCATTTCTCATTCCACAAATGGAATATTAGCACAATCCTAATATCATTAGTAACTATATAGAAAGTTCTTTGCAACAGTATATGGAACATTCAAAACTAAGTTAAAATGTGTGATAAACCAGGCACAAAATCATTGAAAAATCATTGCAAATCAAAAGAGCTCAAAACTTACCTCTCTCCATTTGAATTATCATATCTTGAGCTACAAATGGAATTTTTTAGTGATTCAATTTGGATTGGAAATTAGACATCTAAGGATTTCTAAAAATATATTGCACACCTAAATTAGACTTAAAATAAGCCCAAATCAGAAATAAATATATAGAAGAAAAAAGTTGAAATTTGAGCTGCATGAACAATAACGCCCTAAAATGAAAAAATTGCATTTATCTCACATTGGAAAGACATGAATTTTAGTTTCTAAACTTCTCCTATATAAGGGGTATCCCCTTTCACTCCAAAACACATAGTTCTCTCTCTATAACATTTGCTCCTTTCAAAGTACATTCTAAGAGCCTTAGTTGAAATATTCCTTTAGCTTCTAGCTCTATTTTCATCTCCTTCACTCTTCTTGAATATTCTAAGTAGGTGAAGTCATATTCCACTAGGTCACTTTCTCTTAGTCTCTTTCTTTACCCTAGATTTTTAGGTTTCCCTCCCCTTAGCTTTAAGTCTCCTTGGTCCACGAAGCCTTCACAAAATGCCTCCTCCGGGTTCGGACCCTCCTTAGTCATCCAAACCTTACTTGAAAAAAGTGAGGCCTATATAAGTCAATCTAATCACCCTCTAGTCAACCATTTTTGTCTTGCCAAAAGGTCTAAGTAAGTCTTTTTTTTTTCTCTTAGCTTTTAATATTTCTCTCTTCTTCTAAATGGCACCAAGAGCCTCCCCTTTTCAAAAATGGGAATCCAAAGCCAAATCCATTTTTAATCCAAAATTCAGCAATCAAAAGCTAAGAAAATCCATTTTTGGTGATCCAAAGCCAAAATAATTATTTTTATGAAAATGACAATCTAATGCCAAAATGTGATAAATAAAGGTCTTCAATGAAATTTTTCTAAATTAAAATCAACCGACCCCCATATCACAATGGGAAAAAACTTCTTGGTCTTGATTCTCATTCCAAGGGATAAGCAGGCAAGCTCGACTCTCTAAACTCCAGTTGCAACCAAATCCACCCAAAAAAACCTTTTTTTTTCCTCTTTCTTCTTTTTCTTCTTTCTTCTTTTTCTACAAGTTACCTTTTTATTGGGAGATGTGTGATTGGCCTAGAATTTCCATCAAGGGACTAAAGGCAAATAATCCCTTATTTTATAATTTGTTTTATTTTTTGCTTTTTTATTTTTCTTTATTACTTTATTGATTTATTTTAGTTGCTTTTAAAATATCATTCTTTTCTTCTCAACTCTATGTTTATTTGGATTGAACATTAACTTTGGACAATTATTTGAACATTTAAAAGAGAAACCAGTCTCCAAATCCCACTTGGTTTCATCGATTAGTGCAACTTTTCTAATTGGAGTCATTTGGAGGTTTTTCTTAAGTTTACCTCAAAATTAAATTTATGTGGTAACTCTACCAAATCATTCCATGAACCTAAACCAAATGAGCGTTCCGATAGAAAAGTGCATCGACTAGCATAATTTAGGATTTCTAAAGCATCATAACATACCATGAAAATCACAAAAGGGCATTCATAACTCCTACACACATTTTCATCATATTTTCAAGTATAACATACTGTTTCATGCCTTATTTAGATATCCATATTCTAGTTACACAACCATAATATTTTAAGTATTCAAATCATATTTCATATGTTTTAGTATTTTCTTAAAACATAAATCTTATTCGTAAACATATTACTTGTTTAGACCTCTAGAACCACTTAAAAGGATCAAATAGTAAACAAAGGAAAACTTGAACATGAACTTGTACATCGGACTCAAAAGTCAGGTTCAAAAGCCTTAACATAAGCATGGGAGCTCATCAACTCAGAATATGGGGCACCCACGTGCCTAATACTAGAATCATATTCAAAAAAGATGTCCATAAGCAGTACTGCAACATAATATGATGCCATAGCCCTATACTACTGATGATGCTAACCAAGTTTACTAGGGCCTTCAAAAGAATTTCCATATTTACAATTATTTTTCTCATAAACATGTCATGATTTCTGTAACTACTTTTTACTTTATCCACCAAATTTGTCTCTTTAATCAACTCTCCCTCCTCTAGACTGCTGCTAGCTCCACCATAATCATTACAGATGGACTTGATGAACCAATCATGTTGCTAGCTTCAACTCTATCACCAAAGGTTACATCATTAGTTATGCCTCCAGCTTTGAGATTTTCTTCTATAGCAATTCTCTCTTGCTCCACCTTAACTCTCTCTAGACCAGCTACTATCAATGGATCAATAGCTTCATCAATCCATTTTGCACTCAAACCCAAAAAGTGACATTTTAAAATTTTCAACATATTTTCTTGGCCAATGTCAAACAAGCTAGCTATATCCCATTGAGCTTCAGTCGTATCAACTTTCAATTTTTCAATCTCATGACAATGATCTTCCCCTGAAGGTCTAGTTCCTTTTGGGTAGCATCATCCTAAGCTTTATCAGACTGAACAAACTTGGATTGTAAGACATCTACTTCTTCCATATAAGCATTAGGCTTCTCTTCTAACAGGTCTTTCGAACCTCGACCTGTAGGACCTTTTTGAGCAAGTACTGAGCACTCATCTTCCAACTCAGGCATTTTATCTCTAAGGTCTTCTAAACCCACGGTAGTAAAAGTTTGGCTCTGGAGCAGCATGCCAACTCTGCTTCTCTTTTCCTCAAATTGATCAATTTTGTCCTCAACTCAACAAGCCCAGCTTTTAGCAACCTCTCTCTCACCTCAGTAGGCTATTGCTCTGCCTTGTTTAACTTCTTCTGCAAAGTCTTTATTCGATTATTACTAGAAAGATGCAAATTGGTTAAGCTCCATATTCTATTATTTGTTGCAGTTTTCTAACTCAGTCACTAAGAAAATGTATTATGGTTGTGAAGCCAAGAGAGCTAGTAGTTATAAAGGTACTTAGATAATTCTTCAGAATAAAAGTAAACTTTTTTTGAAGTCCTAATCATGAAAAGATTGCGGTTCATAAAGAGTTCCTGCAAAAAGCAGCATCGCTAGCTTAGTATTTTCAAAAGGTAAATTTATTATTAACAAACTTGTTCACAGCTTGTTGAACCTCAAAGAAATCAAGTCCAAGTTCAAGTTCTTCAACATCATCATGTCTATTAATATTCCATTCTGGCAATGAAGGACCTTAGGGGGAAGCCAACAAAGAATTAAGAGTCCGAGAATGTTATTGATTTGTATCAACAACTATAGTATAGATATAAATACAGATAACTAGAGAAAGGGAACAAAGTAGGCTTGGTCACCGGTTCAATTTATACCAAAATCGAACTACACTAAAGACGAATCAAATTCCGATTGAACCACAACCAACGAAAAATCGGAGGTTCCTGTCTGGCTCGAATCGAAAATTTTTTTTTTATTTTCAAAATTATAATCACTTAGCATATTCTATATACCTCTAATAGTCTAGATAATCTTTTACTACATGATACACTTTACTTAAGATATTTTTTTTTTGAAATACACTTTACCTAAAGGTTAAAAATTAAAAAAATAAAATGGTAAAAAAAAGTGAAATATTTAGTCTAAAATTATACATTGTTTAATACAAACGGGAGTTTAACATTTTTTTTCCCTTTTATATTTAGTTCAAGATTACATTATTTGAAGCATTTTCCTAACAATTTATTTAATTAATAACATTTAGACAAAATAAAATGATAATTTATTTGATTATTTTATAAAATTAATTAATTTTATTTCTTAAATGTGAGTATGAGCATTCTAAAAGCTATTTAAAATAAAATTTATCAATATTTTTTAAATTCATATTAAATTTTTTAAAGAAATGTATAACCTTAGAACCGAACTACTATTTTTTAAAAAAAATACACATCGCCGGAAACTGTGATCGAAACTGTCGATTCATCGAAACTGTGCTAAAATCGTAACCGGACTAAAACCAGAATTTAAGGGGCAGTTCAGATTCAACATCTTAAAAGCTTGGAATCACTGATTCTGTGAAACGAAATCAACTGTTCAATGCACCGTCATGCCTAGAAGAAAGGTTTTTAGTCTTAGAAGTGACATGCACCATGATAATATTAGTATATAAAATCTCAATATTACTCACGATAGGTATAATGGGTAAAGAACAATCACCTCCTATTGATGCACTAATAACATCAAGAACATGAAGCCTTGAAGAAGTAACGGCCATATCTATGGCAAAAGATGAATAGGGATGGAACCGATGCGGGTATTTTAGGGTATCCGTTCCGCTCTAATCCATTTAAATAAGATACGGATAGTTACAAATGGGTTTAGGACAAATACGGATAGTGAAATTACTACCCGTAATGAATACGAGTAAGGTACGGGTATAAGTATAGTGTTTAGTTTCAATATTAAATATACACGGCTGAATAATATAATTGTAACAAATAATTATATCAATAAGAATTCGTTTAAACAAATAAAGCAATAAAATTTATTTAGAAAAATACTTTTTTTCGCAGATTCTTCGTAACCTTAATCTACGTGGCTAAGTTGTCACAAATCACAAGCCGTCCAAATGTCCAGCCTCTGGTAGTATCCACATGAATGGATAATCGAAAAACTTTAAAAACTATTTTAGAGGGTTGAGAGGTTAGAGTATATTATGGTGCTAGCTATCATAGGCTTTCTGTTTTGTTTTATGGCTATAAGCAACAACTCTTACAGTCTATATTGTTTCTTAAACCTTATATAGGAAAAACCCTAGGTCATAGATAAATTAAGTATAATTATTTATTTAAACCTTCTAAATAAATAAGTTATAACTAAAATATATATTATGATTTATTTATTTAAACAATTTAAATAAATAAATCATAATATATATATTAATAGGATTTTCAATATATATATTTGGTTTATTTAATCTAAAATTTATCTTAATAAATTTTAGACATAAATCAATTAAGTCAATACTTAATAATCTAGATAAAATTGTAATCAAATATAAATTACAATTTTATTCTTAACTTCACAAAACTTATTTGTAATCAAGTGATACTTGAATCGATTTCTCGTTTTCACTTTCTCATATTCATTCTTATGTGTGTGACCTTCTAGGTTCCAAATATGTTGGCGATAAATATAAATTAAATTAATTAATTAATATTTGAAGGTCAAGTACATTGTCCAACAACTTGTTAAGACTACCCAAATATTTGGAAAGTCAAAGTGGTTTGACTTAACCTTTCAGTGTATGATTTATCAGTGTAATTAATATTCATTTATCATTAATGTTCTGATTTAGTAATTAGGTATGGAATCTGTTTGCTTTACTAAATCATGTTAATTCTCTTAATTTTAGTCATTGATTAGTTGAAAGAAATTTCAATTCTAATTTGCTAATTTCATTCTACCTTGCACAAGAATTTTTTAATCAATACTAGTAGCGAATAATTAGAACATTTTCCCTAATTTACTTAGGGTGATGAGTTCTTTTTTAGTTACACAAGTATCTCCATACAGTTCATACTATGTTCAATTAATCATTATTTATTATTCATGTAATCAATAATGTGAACGAAGAATCAAAATATAATCATCCCTATATAAGATAGCTTAATAATCTAAAGTCAAAGAATCACTTACACAACCATCGCTTGAGTATTTCATAGACATAGGTAACTCTCCATATGAAATTCTTATGTAGGTCAATTCAGTAGGCTTGTTTAAATAATAAGTTTGTACATATTAGTTCTAGATATCACATATATCTCAACTTATGAGAATAGTTGTTTTCCTAAAAAAAGAACATAATATGTACATATCTCAACAGTTCTAATCATTATCCAATAATGAGGAGAACATCAACCAAAAATATTTAGAGACATTGCTTTAATGCAAATATAAAACTCATAATTATAACCACATTATAATTTATTTTGCAAAGTAGTATTTTCTTATGGACTTTATTTTTTACCAAGATTCAATCAATAGAGTATAAAAGATAAATAAATGTCTTATATAAATAATAAAATATTTATTACATGAAATATTATATCCAAAATATAACCAATCAAATTGACTATATGGCATATAACTAACATATAGGTCTTTGGATACCCACTATTGGGTACCCACAAGTATCCTATCAATTATTAATAAAGATTGTACTTTAAATAAGTTTGTATTTAGATAATTAAAATTCGCAGGTACTCTACCGTATAAAGGTATTTAAAGCAGGTTTTGAACGAATGCAAATAATAAAAATTTAAACCAATTTAGATACGGATATATTTAAATAGATACTGACAATAAAATTTTAAATGGATATGAATATGATAATTTAAATTTCGCGTGTACCGTCCCACTTTCATCCCCAAAGACAAACAATCAATGCAACAATCACAGAAGTAGGAGGACAAAGTCTAACTTCATTGCGACTCTCCTTCTAAAGGCATCAATATTGACCTCAATCTACACGTTCCTTCATAAAGAATCATCATCATTGGATATTATTTCTAGGGTGTTTCGATTTAGGTAAACAGTAAAGCGAGTATATGTCATGCTTTTGTGACTCGGAATCAGAAATGGTGGCGATGAATGAGACTAAGTTGAGCAAAGTGAGTTGGGAACGTAGATGATGAATTTGCATTATGATTTAATTCGGACTTTCAATGCAAAAGAGTAAGGGAGCGAGGAGGTAAGGGCTTGTAATCATAGGTGGAAATGGAATATTTATAGAAGTGTTTCTAGAGAGAAAAAGAGAGGCGAAATTTGATGCAACATACATACAAAGTCAAATCAGAGGTGTTGGTGGCAAAGATGATGCTGGTGCACTAGAAGTTAAGGTGGTGCATTGGAAGGTAAGTCTTGTAATCATAGTTATAGATGGAAAAGTGATAAATGAGTTGTGGGTCTACTTTTAAGTATTTAAATATTGTTAACCTTTGACACTAAATTCATTTTCGCTCGGTTTATTTTTATAAAATAACCTACAAGAAAATATTTTCTATAATTTTTCGTTATTTAAAATTTTCAAAAAAATAAATCAATGAAAAATATTTTTCTAATCAAAGAAAAATTATATCATTTTTAAGAAAAATAAGTTTCCATTTTAAAAGGGTAAAACTTTTTTTGAACATTGACAAATTTATTATAATTGTATAATATGCATATTTTTTTTATTTATTAATCACAGTAACTATTAACACCAATGATCATTCACCATCACTAGTCACCTAACATCATCCTCCCATTACTACCTGCCACCATCGATTTTCATAATTTACCTTTTTCTCATTCTTTTCATATTTAACAATACAATTTTTTAACATATAAAAATTCATTATCATAAATATTCTTATGATCGTATGAGTTAAAGATTTTAAGCTTAATTTCACTCTTGATAACTGGACTATAACCCCTAATTTTTAATCTATTATGCAAATATATATAAATTTTAATTGATTTTAAGAAAAAGTACATCGGTCAATTTTGTCATTAGAGATTTGACGAAATGATTATGTGAAAGAGAAAGAATGAGTGTAATAGTAAAAAAGATGTCACATCATCTCTGTTCAGTCAGTTTTTTAACCTAAATCTAGTTCACTCACGGTAACTGACTATAATCACAATGGCATATTTTTATTATTAAAATACAAGATTATACGGACAAACAGCTTTGGTCTCCTCGCGCAACAATTTGTAATACTTTATTATCAAAATACAAGATAGTATCATCATTAGTAATTAGTTGCCAAATTTTTAATAAATACTTAAAAATATTTGACAGTATCATTATATTAATATTTAATACTAGTGTTTATATAAAAATTTGTATTTTTAATAAATATTATTTAAAATAATATTTGAATAATATTTTATATAGTTTTTATTAAAAAATGTTATTTTGGCAACTAATTAATGATTATGATATTGTCTTGTATTTTAATAATAAAATATTATTAATTAATAATAAACACCAATTAGTCAAATTTAAATATTCAATAAACCAAGAAGTAAAATTACATTAAAATTATGTAAAAAACAGATTAATCCAAGAGAATTAATAATTTTAACCCATTTTGTTTTCATAATTTTAAATGTGATTTTACTTCTTTATTTATTGAATGTTTAAATTTAATTAATTGATCTTTATTATTAATTAATAGTATTTTATTATCAAAATAAAAGACAGTATCATCATTATTAATTAGTTGTCAAATATTTAATTAGTTGCTGATTTTATATATTCTTGCATTCTAATAATAAAAATATACCATTGTAACGAGGGCTATAGTCCAAATATCATGGGCAAAATGGGCTTAAGTTAAAAGCTGACTGGATAGGGGTGATGTAGCATCTCTTTTACTCTCACATTTATTCTGTGTCTTCCATATAAGTATTTGGTCAAATCTCCAACGACAAAATTGAGAGATGTAACTTTTTTTTTAATTTGCAAGAAATGGACTTTTATCTAAAATTATCAAATTTGACCCGCTGGATCGTCCCGGAAAACTAGTGGATTGGACTTAAAATTAATCTAGTTTTAGTTTTACTTTTGTACTATTTAAGAAAGAGTGTCAAACCATTTGACTTGGATAGACCCAGAGGATCCGAAGTGGGACCAATTAAATTTTGAATAAAAAGGGAATTGTACACAATGTATTTCAGCCAATTTTTTTACATTTTGGCCATTTTTAAATAAGATATAATGCAATGTAAAATATAATAAAATAAAGTAATTAAAATTTCATTACTATGTTTGGTAATGTGATCGATAATATTTATGAAATGTGATCATCATTCTATTTTTATATTTATTTTTAAATATGTAATGTCATTAAAACATTACCGCCACCAATCACACCGCCACCACTCCTTCACCACCACCAATCACACCATCACCATCACCACCACCATTCCATCGCCATTACCATCACAACTAGCAATCCACCACATTATTATTAATATAAAAGAAATATGTGAACCAAAAACTATTCATTATATTAAGCTATTATAGACCATTTAGATTTATAAATTTATTTGAACTGAAAATTTAAAATAATGTAAGCAAAAAAAAAGTGTAATATAGAGGGTGAGCATTCAGTAAATTTGGTTAATTTGAATAAAATTTTTAACTGAAATAAATTAACTAAATTTTTTTTACTTTACCTAATTAATTTTTTAACTGAATTTAAATGAACTGTTTTGGTCAAATTAGTTTTGATTATTAACTGAAGTTTAAGAAAATAAAAATTTAATTAATCAACCGAATTTCAGTAAAAATTTATGATTAACCGACTTTAACCGAAATATAAATTAATCAAAATTAATTAATTACTACTTAATCAAAATAAAAAATGAAATTTTTAATTTTTAATTTTTTTATTTACTTAATCAAAATGATATAATTTTGAGAATCGATTAATTTGATTTATTCAACTAAATTAATTTTTCACCGAGCATTTATTCACCGAACTAAATTGGTCAAATTAATCGAATCAACCAAACTGAATGCTCACCTTAATGTAATGTAACAAAATAAAAGTTAATTAAGTCATCAAAATTTTTCTTTATATATTTTCATTGAATAAATTAAATTACAATTTAAATTATAGATATTTTGACCCTTTTAGTGATTTTTTTATTCTATTCTTCCTATTCGTATAATAAAATAAAATTTCTATTTTGCGTTGCATATTAAACACTAAAATATAATTTTCATTATATGGTGATGATAGTAGTAGCATGGTAGTTGCAGTGATTATGGTAGAGTGATTGAGGTGGTGGTGGTAGCAACGCAAAGTAATGGTGGTGGAGTGGTTGAGGGGGCAGTGAGGGTGTTGGATCGATAGTGATAGTAGTGATGATGATGGTGGTGGTGTTTGAAGTGGTGGAGATGGTAATGGTGGTGGTAGTCGTAGCGCAATGGTGGTGGCAGAGTAGTAGTTAAGTGGCGATAGTGGTGGCTAAGGTATTCGTGGTGATTGAGATGGTGATGGAGGTGATTGAGTGATCATTGAGCAGCGGTGGTATTGATAGCACTGTTGTAGTGACAGAGCGGTGGAACCGTTATGGTGGTGCAATGGTAGCATTAAATATTTTTGAATGGTAAAATTTTTATTTGAGTAGCTAAATATAATTCAAATTACATGTGCTTGATATAATTTTTTATATAACGAGTATTATATCAATTTAAGTAATAAAAATTAGATATGAAATTTTATTTACATTGCATTGTCCAAAAAAAATCTAATCAAACAATATAATTAGTCATATAACATAATTTGCATTCTAATATGATTGATTACATCATACCAAATATGACAAATTTGACAAATTGATATTTGGTTTTAAATGCGATTTTGGATATTGATGTTTGGACTGAAGTTTTAGAATTTGAATTTAACTATCGTTTAATTAAACTTGCATTGCTATTGTAATAATTGTAATTCTATATTAAATCATATTTACGACCTCTAATTCAATTTATAATTATTTGAAATTAGCAGTGGTTATTTATCTCCCACTACTACCCCCATTACAGCACACAAAACAAACCTCTTTGGAAGAAATAAAAAAAAAAAAAAGAATGAAATAAACATCAGCAGATATTGAATTGGTTATGTATTTGATAGCCTCCTAGAAATCACTTAACATTATACAGCAACTTTTCACCTTTCCCTAACACCAGCTAATGAAAATCCACAGAGATGATTGGAAAAAAGACAAAATGAATTAAAAATGATTAAAATAAAAGAGTACACACACCTATACCCTCCCACCTCTATACATCCCCCACAACAAAATCTTATGTACTAGAATACAATCCAATTTTAAGGATTAAACACTATCTATTTCACCTGAAACAGGCGCCTGAGAGAAGTCAAAACTATAGAGGTCTTTTCCCAAAGTCCTCCCTGCACTAAACCAAAGAATTACACATCTAACACAACTAACAATTCGCTCTGATCACATGCTTCTCTCATTTCCATCCAAATACTCGTTTTGGCTCATCTTTCTTTCCTAATTGTAGATTTTCACCGGCTTCTCAAATGTGTGCCGGTTCTGAAAATAAAAAAGTAAGGTTTAGGTTAGGAAACTGTACTATTATTATCTTAAATAATTTTCACCACAATTGATTACCTGGTTAGCTGCATATGACCTTTTAGGAGCATTGTCAGAGTGCTCCAGTCCAAGATACTGCTCCCAAGCACCATATACATCCCTTCTCTTCAACAAATTAAAAAGGAAAAATAAAATTAAATAATAGTCAGATAAATAGACATTCATTATGCCCAATGAAACTTAAAGGTGGGTGGAGAGAACTGCTCCTGCATTGCATGTCTGAGAGATAGAGAAAGAAAGAGACCTGAAATCGACTGGATACAATATCAGAGTCTTGGAGGTACTCCGGACGACCCAGTGACAAAAATGCAAATTTCCACTGAGCGCAAAAGAATGCCACAAAAAGTCGTGTCAGCAAAACTTTATTTTTCAATAGAGAGAATTGATTTGTCGAGTTTGTTAAAAAGTAATACAGTAAAAACCAAGACGAAACCCCAAAGAACACAATGAAAGAGCAAAAAAATAATAAAATAAAATAAAATTAGCTGCCCAAACAAGTACCTTAGTGAACTCCTCATCAGGAACCTGCAATTTTCTCTGAATCCGCAGTTTAACTTCAGCAAGAGTCTCCCCCTCGTGAATGACTAAGAAAAAAGGTTCCCCAAAGTTCTGTACCTGCTGCTAAATTTTGACAGAAACAAATTGTAAATAGCTATTGCAAATTATAAGGAGCTCAAGTTCGGATGGCAAACAATATACATCAACAGTAAAATTAAATGATAAAAATGGCAACAGAAACAAAGACAATAAAATTATACCACCTGGTTCTGAGCAGGATCTTTCATGAAATGATAAACATGAATCAAACGATCATTAGGGCCAAGGTTTTTCTCCTCCTCTGGAATCTGAGGCAACAAGTAATACCAAGTCAAATTCACAAGGGCAATGTGGCGAATAAAAGAAATTTTCAGAAAATTAGCTTAAAAATCAGAAAATGAGGAAAATAGACAACACTTCCACAAATTCATCTCAGCAAAATTGACAACTATAAGTTTCTCTTTATAGTAACTGTAAGTTTCTCTTCAAGATTCCAACGAAACATGGTTTATTCTATATATAAACTAGCTATCAAAATACATTAGAATGCTCAAAAGTCCAATAAAAAAAAAATGAGGTAAGCAACACATTTATTTTTCTTTCTTCCTCAATGATC
Source organism: Jatropha multifida (assembly GCA_948099535.1). NCBI lineage: Eukaryota > Viridiplantae > Streptophyta > Magnoliopsida > Malpighiales > Euphorbiaceae > Jatropha > Jatropha multifida. The sequence continues at coordinate 57,043 of CANUEX010020933.1, forward strand.
ATCTGAAGCTTGAGCATACAACAAGACAGGGAGATCTCAGCTTGGGAAGTTCTAATCATCAAACTCACTATTCAAATATCTACTCACAATATGTTTACCAAATTTATATTTAAAATTTCAGCATTGCAATTCAGCTCCACACATACACATGTAAATTAGATAGACAGACAGAAGGAGAGAGAATGAGAGAGAGAAACCTCCTCTGCACGTAATGTCCAGTACTGATCATTAATATTCTCAATTTTTTCACTGTGCGGAAAGATCTGAAAACAAACAGTTGGTTACACACAAGATCCCAAAAGCATAAATAGAGCAAAAATTCAAGAAAAGCTAATTTAATCTATCTGCAAGCTGCAATATAATAAAGATTAAAGAACCAACTGATCAATGAAACTTCAAAAATCGATTCGGGACCGGATATTAATGAGAACCATTGCTTGACTTCAGAAGAGTCAAGAAAAGAAAAAGATGCAGAGAAGTCCTAGATAACCAACTTACTTAACCACTTAAAAAAGGAGTTCATGTAGATACACCCTTGCATACCATCTCTTGGCTCTACACCATGAACCTTGCATGGACATTTGTGCTAAATACTAATGCCGGAATTTTTTTAACTACTTATTTAGTTCACAGGTTGTCTCTTGTCTAATATAGATCATGTTACATCCAATGTAATTATGATGAACAGTTTTTCCAAAGAACAGTTGTATGTAAATCACTCTTACCACTAATAAGATAAACAAATATGTTATACAAAAAGATATTAATAAGTAGAACAAAACGTTTCAAAGTCCAAACGAATGGTGAAGTATATGAACTCAGAAATTGAAAGTGTACAAATATTATTATGTATCTTATATTGAATAACCAACAAAGCTAATATGTAGTAATTCAGTCCAACTATGCATCAAAAAGCATTTAAATGCAATCTGCACTTACAAGTAAATCTTGTTTCCTAAGTTAGCCTAAAAACTATGGAGAATACATGATATTTGCCAACAATTACAATGTTTCCACATTATTCACTATAGTTAATCATTTAGAGTTAAAGCATTGAATTTCCATCCATTTAGAGCATTTGTAAACAAACTTCTACAAGAAAGCATTGGTAAATAAAGTAGGTAGGTTTCCGAATGAAAGAGAAAGCAGTCAAACAAAAGAAAATATAACATTGTCATTATAGAGAATTAACAATGAGAAAACCCCTTTCTTCAAAATCCCAAACAAATAGAATGCTTTAGGTGGGCACAATCATAATTTGGTTAAAATCAGAAAACCAAACCACGAGGAAACAATCAGGTTAAGTCAGTTTGGTTAATTTATAATGGCATTCATTTCATTTTTCAAATATTCCTTTCTCTAATATTGTTGGTCTTCAAGAACAAGGCCATCTCTTTTCTTTTGTTCCCTGTAAAAATATAATCTACTTTTAATTCTAGGTGGAAGCCAAAAATTGGAATGGCAATTTGATTGATATGGTTGATCTAGAAGTTATCAACTTTTACAAATCTGTGATATACTATTTCATTTTCATCCTCAGAAGCTTACTTTTTAGGAATTCTCAATCCATTTTATTTATTTATCAATTAATTTATAGTGGATGTTTTCTCCTTGATTCATATACTTCCTTGTTTTCCCTATTTGCAATTGATGGTGATTGGTGATTTTAATGCTATATATTCTTCATTGTGTATTGGAAATATTAAGCTTTAATTGAAAAACAAAAGAAAAAGATTTAACAAAAAATTTGTCAGTTTGTAGTGTTATTGGTTCTTGACATAGATCAGTTTGGTTCAGTGATAAACTGAAGTCTGTTCAGTTGTAAATCTATGCAATAACTGACTAAACCGGCTGATTGCTAGCAGCTAAATTTAGGTAATGAATACAGGTCAAATCTTTGCAAAGGAATATTTTGTTTAAGAAGAGACATCATTATTGGAAAAGCACTTGATACCTTGTAAATCTTGTGATAGAAAACCTCAAGCAATCTAAGTTCTGCACTGGGATGAGATAACTCAACCTGTTCCAATTAAGATGTAATGGCAACAAGAGAAAAAACAATCAAAAAAGGCTTTAAGAAACTGAAACAAAGAGGGTAGGTTCTAAGACATCTTTTGTATAATAATAGGTGCAAGTTACTGGCTATTACCAATCAAGGCATCGTTTGTATACGTTGTCAAATAAATTAGGCAGCAAAAACGAAAAAATTGAAGGGAACCAGAAAGTAACAATTACCTTTGTTTTGAGGTCATTAATAACATCCCCCACAGTACTCTGTTTTGGCAATCTAATGGTATGAATCATCACCTACGAACATCCCAGTGCTCCAATGAATCAAAAAACTTGAAAATACATAATATAATATTTGCAAAAATAGTTTCAATTATCTGCGTTAACCTCATCCTTGGTCGCATGATGAAAAGCAACTTTCAATGTTTTCAAGCCTTGCAATTCTGGCAGAGGAATATCCAGTACTTCATAATAGAGAATATCAGATGTCTATAAAACACAAGGAAACCGTTTAATGTCAGCCATCGGTGCAGAAACAAAAAAGCAATAACTGTTACAGATGTAAACTTCTTGGGTATACCTGGTTGTAGTGAACCAGCATGTCAGACAAATGCTCCACTCCTTGGTACTTTATAGGTTGGGGTTTAGGTTGCTGAGAATAACAGTTATGAGACGTAAGCCTAATTTTGGATGGGTCATCCAAGCCAAGATGGCGTGCTACTCTTTCCACAACATCATCATAATTATGAAGCTTTGACCTAAAAATTTTATTACAAAGTAAAATAAATTACAGAACAAAATTTGTATAATCAGTCTATATAAGCCAGAAGAACATGCTACAAATTAACTTACAGCTCAAGGCAAAATTCATCCTCCTTTGGTTTCTCCAAAGATCGAAAGCGAACCACCTACCCATCGTAAGTAAGTTTAAACAGAATGTTATACATAAAACAATTTAGCATAACTTGAAGATTCAAATATTGGATATAATGGCATTTGTAAATTGTCAAAGTGCCATCATTCCTTGTCTCTAATTAGAAATTAAATCAAAGTTCAACATAGCCATCCACTGGTTCAATTTATTTGTTTAACAGTCTTTTCACACATGGATTGAACATGATTCTTTATGGTTTTGGAACTCAAATATATTTATTGTTGTAAGAGTTAACGCCATTATATATCTTCTCTTTTTGAATCATACAATACTTACTTCAATCTGCAATATGGGGGTTAAGAGTTAAGAAATTAATATAATATCAGGTTACCATTATTTACCTGCCTCGTGATAGAACAACATAAAAAAAAGGGATACTTCTTATAACTTCGAAGTAGAAAATAGGACCAACCAATGGAAAGCTTATAGCAAACAATGGTGGCATCAGCTAACAAAATTCTTATTCTGGCGTCAGCTAATATTGAATTTTGCATTATTGTTTCAAATGATAGTAGACCTTCATTTAAATACTATAATTTAGTAATGTAATTTTAACTGAACAAAACCTTTAATTTTTCTTTTTTCTTTTCCTTGTTTGATGAGGAAAAATAAGCAAATAATAAGAGTCAAACCATGAGGGCAATTTCCAAACTAATCGGCTGATTAAATTTTCGACCATTTACATGTTTAGGTTTTTATGTTCTTTTGAAGATAAACAGGCTTAAATATAAGGCTAGAATTAACATAAATTCACATTTTCATATTGTACTAGCCAATACTTGCAAATATTGTAATCAAACAATGTGATGTTTTTCCTTTCAAATATTCACCCTTTCCAGCCAATCCAATGTCTTGTACATATAACAAATTTATTTAACTGCATCATCAAAAACATTATAAGAAAAATAAGGAGTCCTGGAAAGTTTCAAAGGCCAATAAATGAATTTATTAATGTTTTAAATTTGATTTTTAATTCTTCAATCCTTAATAAGAACAAGGAAATAATGTGATTTGCCTTCACCAGAAGTTTCAATCATTGTGAAAATATAGAGAATGCAAGGTTGGCAAAAAAGGAAAAAAATTGCCAACCATAATAATACAAAATGGTACAGAAACGTATAATCCTTATCAGAATTCTTTATGCCATACCTGACGATTATGCACATATTCAAGAAAGGAAGGTACGTCAGGGTATCGGCATTGTTCACCACTTCTAAATTGAGCAGATTTCTGAAAGCAAACAATATCTCCATCTTCAAGCTGCAAAAAGAACCAATCAGAACGAGGAAAAAATAAAGAGATGATGAAAGTAATTGTTATAATAAAGAAAAAAAAGATACAATTAGAAACTATTTTACATACCTGACTAGCACGAAATGTGAGCTTCTTGTCAATGTGCTCACACATAACGTTAGGTTCAAATTTTATTTCCTATACAAAAGAGGATAGTAAGATGTTTTCCGGGCCAAATAACTGATGTTATAACCAGTTGATGCAGTTGTAATATGATTATATTTCAAACTAAATCTAGATGACAGACCTCATAAAGTTCAATCTCTTGATCAGAGGTAAAGCCAGCCATTTCATTTAGCTTTGTCAAAATCTCCAATGGCTTGCCACTCCCCTTCACAAACAGCCTCCCAACATAACTGTCATAGAATAAGGTCAGCCTAACAAACTAAATTGCAATACAAGCAAGATAACCTCAAAATTGACATTACCGGAGCTCCTCTTTCAAAGGGTCATAAAGTTTAAAGAAAAGAAGAATATCCTCTTTAGTCTTCTCAGGTGGAAGGATAGGCCTCAAATCCTGAATTCAATATGGTGATGAGTATTAAAGGATTAACCAAACAAAATTCATTAGTGTTCATCTAAAAAGCCACTAAAGAAAGATAAATAATGGAATCAGCTAAACAATTATACATGTCCAAGTTCAACTTCCAGAAACAGCTTTAGCTCGGCATTATTTGCCTTGTTGGAAACCTCTCTCAATTGTCCAACCTGCAACGCAATTTAATTGTTTCAAATGACCAAAAAGGGCGCATGCGAACTTACAATTAGACTCTCACAAGCAGCATATATATTCAGAATAAATCATCTAACGGTAACAAATATCAATGACTGTATATTCAGACACATGCAGTGCATCGAACAAAGAAAAACTGCATCCAAACATGTACTTGAAAGCTTTTCATAAGAAATGTGAAGCAACAAGATCGCATTATCTATTTTGACTCCTTTACAAATGATAACTAGAACAGAATTGTCTTTTCCAAGAAGCTGCATCCAAACATGTCTTGGAAGCATTTCATAAGAAATGTGAAGCAACAAGATCCCATTATCTATCTTGTAACTCCTTTACAAGTGAAACTAGAACTAAATTTTCCATATTTTTCCAGGAGACAAAAGAAATTTATCATTAAATATGAGATACAAAGAGATCTAGACATTTGTCTCATAAAGACATAATGTTACATCCCAACACTAGCTGCATTATGGATGCTCTTACTGAAGCCCACGGTAAAACAACGCAGTAGATATGATAGGACACAGAACGTCATGACAAATTCATAAACAATAAATGTATACTTACAGATTGTGCTTCTTCCTGAGAAGTCAATGGTCGATTTGGGCGATATGTATGGTTTTGGCGCTTTGCCCACAACCAAAAACGTTGAAATTGCACTGGTATTCCAAACTCTTTAGCAACTTCTTCCTACAAAAGAAAAAATTTGAACACAGCGTATAACAGACCCAAAATGTGTGAATCCACATATCACATGAAAATGTCAAATTTATTTAAAAAGAAAAAAAAAAGTAGTTTTATTATAATAATTTAACGCATGCTTTTCATTCACTATCACTTCAGTAATTATGACAAATGCTTAGGGTTTTAAATAATGGAAACACCACATTGATACAAAATCAGTTTGAATCTGTTGCCTCCATCATGAAGTTTTTAAGGCCTTAGCAAAATCACTTGAATCAACAATAAACAAGAAATTAATAAAAGAGTAGAAGCTTTAGTTAAACTTCGTTGCTAATTTTGTAATGTAATATCTTTAATTTATTTGATTAAAAAAAAACTTGAGAACAATTAAGCACAAATGGGAAATAAACAAGGCAAATACTGTTAGAGTAGCAAAACTGAAACCAATCAAATTAATAAAGAATTTGCTTTACATGATTATTGATTTAGACATTACTAATACTCATACAAGTTTTCCCATAGAAAATTAAAATTGTAATGTATCAAAGAAACTTCATAGTAATAGAACAGAATAATTAAAAAGAAAAGGCTTCACCATTAGGCTTTTCATAATTCTACAACTTCCAGTTTTGGTAAAACTTATGCAGCACCTTTTAGGTTTTTGGAATTCTATCGTCACTCCACTTCTAAACAAAATTAACCTAAACTTGTTGGTCCCACATATATATAAATTTGTTTCTTCTGTTACACACCAAGTGAAGAAACATGAAGAAATTAATATAATAAAATATTTTGAGTCCATGGACTAAGAATATAAATTAACTGGAAAATGAATTTGCTAATTTTAGGCCTGCCACGTCAACAAATTCATGTCTAATTTGACATGACTTTGAACCGATGATAGAATAGTAAAAATTTAAAAGGTGCTGCAGAAATTAAAGAAAATAATATAAGTTTATGATCAAACGGAAAAAACAAACAAAACTAAAGCTGAAATAGTTTTTTTTTTTTTTTAGCCAATACAAAACTATACTTTTGTGGATTTATATTTCATAGATTTACACATAATATTTCAGTGGAAAAGGGAATAACAAAATTGGTTCCCAAAATTCCATTACACGATGGGTAATACACTTTGTACCAGACGTTATATTTTAAATCCTCTAATGTTGTCAAAGTGATAGTTATGTAGCATATAGATGGTCTAAAAACAACTCATCATACAAAACCAAACATTTTAAACATATATACCTCAAAGGCAAGCCAGTCAAATCCTAAAGACAAACTCAAGGCAATGGGCAGCAAGGCGATCAAAAGCTTATGGCACTGTCGCCTATGGCACAAATTATTTATAATTCATTGAGCTTGATAATGCAATGAAATATGCAAAATTATATCAAGCACATAACTATGATCAATATAGTTCAAAAATCTAGCAGTTCAAACAATCTCATTTGAATGAAAGGAAAAAAAGAAGAAAAATTGAGAGAAAAAAGATAATGGCAAACAAAGAAAATACGGATTTTCTAGTTCAGTGAGTACAGAAGGAAGTGAGAGAAAGACAATGCAAGACTTAAAAAAAAAAAAAGAAAGAAAGAAAGAAAAAGAGGGATGGAGGGGGAGAGAGAGAGAGGGAGAGAGATTTGGTTCCAAAATTTGTGGGATCCATTTATACTATGCTTTAATTGCTTAATTGAACATAGTTGATATGAAAACAAAGAATTCATATTCTTGACCCCAGCTAGTTTGGAATTACAACTTAGTTGTTGCTGTTGTTGTTGTTGTTGTTTGTTGGATTCATTTTGCAATTTTCATCAATTTTTGTGGAAATTGGTTAAGTCATGTTAAATTCCACATAATTGAATTCTTTGAAATGAAATGAAATTTTTTTTTATCATATCAAACACTGCAAACTGAAATTTAAAATGAATTTCACAAAACTTTGTGAAACCTCATTTAGACTAAACATGAGGCTAGTAGATTTTAAGGCTTCCAATAAGTTTTCACTTATGCATTACAATGTGCAAGAATTCACAATAAGATGGCACAATATGAGGTTTTGTTTAGTAATTATTATTATTGCTAACCAACATGCTTTAGCTTTTTATATTAATTGATTTCCCTCAATATTAAACCTAGACAACTAGGTTATCCCCCAAACATATGAAATTACATCAAACATGCCTATTATATAGCATCAAGCACTTCAAATGCATTTGATTTTCCTGTAGGTATATATCATTGATGATTAGAAGCACAACAGGGCTACAAGAACAAAGCGAAAAGGAAAATCGGTTGCATATAAGACATAGGCATCCATGTCTATCCTTGGACCACTTAGTCGTTACAGATAAATTGGAGCCTCTTGCCATTGCAAACTGAGCTGCACTTATAGATCTTCCCAATTAGGATTTGGGTAATATAAGGCCTATTTGGTTAAGTGGTTCATATCAGCTAATAGTTGATATCAATTGTTGATAGCTAGTAGCTAATGGTTAATACCAGTTAGCTGATGGATGTTCATATTTGGTAAAATTTTGATAGCGGTCATTAAAATATAATATAATTTGACAAAAAATAATTTTATTAGTAATTATTTTTATGACGTTAATGAAATCCAAATATAATAGAAATAGAAATCAACCACTAGCCAATACGAAAAAGCTCCAAAACATAATTGATGGAATCAGCAATTGATTAGACTTCCATCAGTCATTAGCTACTGATTAAAAAGCTTACCAAACACTTAAAACCTAGTTGTTGGATATGAATCTGCTATTAGTTGCGTGAATCAACTGAACCAAATGCCCTCACAGAGTAGCTCCCAAAATATTACGTACTCCGAAACACAAATGTTGGCTCGGCATCCCCAGGTTATAAATAGAAAACAGGACAACTACGGAAGCAAATGGAAAGGAAAGAGGTACCTTGAAAAGATTAAATGCCATTTGTTTCTGGATACGAAAACTACGAACTTTGTCATGATCCACAAGATCAAAATATATGTCCTTCCCAATCTGATCAAGGAGATCCTCATTGCAGGCAACCTAAATGTACAGAATAAATAAATCACTGATGAATGCTCAAAGATATGTTTTTGACATTTTAACAACAAATAGTCAATGGTGTTCCTGTGAATCTGTGATATGTACAGGTGAAAATCAGGATTAGTGGGGGTGTTTTTTGTACTAGGTGGGTGCCATAGGGTTTTGGGAGCATGGGGAAGAAGGAAAATTTGAGAGTGTTACCTTGATGATGGTATACAAATGTGCCTCAGCTTTTTCCTTTCTCTTTTGTTCTTTTTCTTCCTGCTCTTTCTTCAATCTTATCTGAAATGCAATATTTCGTTTGTACAGTGAAACATTATTCAATTAGCTAAATAAGCACATATCAAAAATGCACTGATAAAAGTTATCATCTCACCCTGAGATGTTCTGCAATGTCCTTCTCATCCACATTACAGATTATCTTTTCTTTGTCACTTGCACGTATATATACAAGCATATAGGCATTTGAATATTTTGTAAACTTAAAGGGAGAGTTGTTGAAACCAGGATTTGCCTGGGGTAACTGCCATTCAGAAGCAAGGAACAAAAAAGGTTAATTGAAAAAAGTATGAAATCAAATAAAAAACTGGCAAGCAATGCGAAACCATTACCTCTTCCTCACCACCATACTGCTCCTCTAGCGCCCTTTTCATATCCTCTTTTGTTACCCGCTCATCATCAAATTTAAACCTACATGCCATAAATCCTAATGAGTAGAGAGTTACAGTAAAGAGAAACAGAACCAGGCATATGACACATTTCAAAAAATTAAAGGCTTCATGCCAAATAAAAAAAAAATTACCTAAGAACAGTTCCCAGAGGTAATGCCCAGAAATGAAACTTCAAACACACTAGTTACATGGATGAGTACTTAAATCCATCCAAAAACATTAAGAGAATATGCTAGTGAGCACATAAGTTAGCTTATGCCATGACATCAAGCAACATTGAATAAAACAAAGATAGAATGAACTAAGGGTCCATTTTGAACGGAACTGGAATTTGAATTAGCATTAGTAAGTTGTATTATTTTCCACTCGACAAAAAAACTCCAAATCCTCCTTAATTCAAATGAACACCTATTCAAATGAACCATAAAATAAATTGGCATAGCAAAAGAAATCAGCTTCATTTCAACAACAGTATTACACAAACAGTTAAATGTAAATGCTTCAAGTAATAATTTAAAAAAGAAAAGGTTTTTGCTGAAACTAGCTTAACTTTAGGGACCACAATGCATACCATTGATCTGAAAGAGTTGGCCTGATATACGCATAGTAGTGCCCACCATGCACACCACCACTATGAACTAAAACACTGGAAAGAAGCAACAGAACATGATTATTATCCCAACATACATCAGCCAAAAGAAAAAAAAAATATATATATATATATATATATATATATATATATATATATATATAATATTCAAAATTCATCAGAAAAAATAGACATCCAACATGACAGCCAATCCTGTACTTTAGATGAGAAATCCAATGATGTTGTCGAATGATAAGTCTGATCCCAAGCAGCAAAAAGTTGAAAAACCAATGCATTAGGAAGAATGCAAAGTAAAGAAATATTGTTGATATCAATCAGCAGAAAATTTAATTAATCAGCAGTAAAGACAGAACCATGACCGGTAAACAATCAAACCAAAAAAAATGTCAATAGGCAAACAAAATTACAAGCGATTCCGGATACCAGACAGTATGATAAAATTCCACACAGAGATAAAGTCTACACATGAAAAGCATTAAATATATGCATGCATTAAATTTGGATAATATTGGAAAGAAAAGGACAAAGAATAAAAGGCATATGAATAAGTTTGATGAAGTCATTCACTGAACCAAGGTGTTGGACAGCTGCACTATTATTATATTTGCATGTAATGATAAAACCAGACCACACAGTGAGACACACTGTTGAGGCCTGAATTGGATTCTCCATTGCAACATAATTAATCTATTGTTTCAAAATGTTGGACTTCCTATGCAACTCTTCAAGATTGTCCATCCATGATCTTCGTAATTAAGTTTCTTGCCTGTTGAACTTCTCAATCAATGTTCCGTCTCCTCAACAATATAATTATGAGAGTTTTTTCTTTTTGTTCAACATTTATTGGTGCAGCTTCACACTGATTCTCTTATAGACTAACCTAAAGGCAACATTAGTTCCTCTCCATACACATAGAATGTCCTCAATTTGCTATCCTTGATGTTATTAACTTTCCAATGTATTCTCACTGGTAGATCAGTCAAGTAAAAGATGATCTTTATCCTAGTTAAATTTGCTCTCAGATTCTTTTGCAACACAAATTCTTACCTGTGAAGAGTGTACAGGTTGCGGACGCTTCTATCTGCCTCAGGAGATAAATATTTACCATCCTCTCTATCTAGATCAAGTTGCAAAGGGAACTCGTAGCGATCATTTATCTGGAGAGCATCAGTGAAATTAATGAAGCTCAAACCCAAAAGATAGAGAATGCAAGTTGTTGGTAAAAAGAGACATAAATCTATAAATGACCAAAATTTAACAAAAATACATTACCTTAAAGGAAAGAAAAATGAAACGAACTTAGGAACTATATTCCCTCAATGAGAAAGAAAAATAATGATATTCTCATATATTCTTATACAGCATGTATGATATTCTCATCCATTTTTATATGGCATGTGTGTTGGCTAATGAGATGACAGAGCATTGATTACAGAGAAATTACGAAATTGTTGCTCTAAAGAAAATACCAAATCAAGTGAGCGCATTATTTGAGAAGATTACACCTTTCCTCTTTATGAAGTAACAACAATGTGGGGGGGAATCTTAGTCAATGAATGAAAGGAATTTAGTTTCTGTTCAAGGGTCTGCTATGTCCTATCCTATCAATAATTAGCTTAATAGAAGCTCACTTACAGCATTTTGCATCGTATTCTATGATCCAAAATCCAAATCTAACAAAAATGTGGCAAAATATAATAACGCATGCTTTTAGACAAGAACAAGACTTTCTCTAACCCATATGATTCATCCAGTACTTCAAAGCAGGCTTGCAGTTACCCAATTCAATTGCCAAGTTAAATTGACAGGTAGTCTATACAGAGGTACCATGTGCTCTGATTCATTTGAGAGTGCTGACATGACAAGCCACATAATTTATGCTTTAGAAAATCTAGGACCAAATGCTTCAGGCCTCTGTCATGAAGAAAGAGGCTCAAAAGTACCTAAATTAGATTATTGACTCAAACCATGATATTAGAACTGCAGGCTAGCAGAGTCATCTATAACAATACAAGCTAAAACTTTCTTTTTTGTCAATATTAACTCTCAATCCCAAACTTGATTCTCAACTTGTTTAAACTCACAAACAAGATGGAAAAAACCGCTTTTATAAACTTGATACCTGTCTCATTTATAAGCTTGCCATGGAACAAATAAGTTTTCAGATTCTTAAACTTTATTAATCTATATATTACATGTATACATGTAATATGACCAGAAAAAAAAAAAAAGAAGAAGAGAGAGAGACATACAAATTAGATAAGCACATAGGCTTCTTTTATGTTTAAGCATCATTTAGCTAGATTGACCTCTCACATAGAATAAAAATTCAAAGTACAAAGGGAATTGACCTTTATAAAAAAATCCTCTGTTTTCACTTTTCACATTTCTCAAAAAACAAAAAACACGCACATATACATGTTCGATAATTGTTTTATACAACTCTACTATCAAGTACTAAACTACCATATTTATATTAAGCTAAATCAGAACTGAAGTAGACTTTAGACAGTGGGGGAGCAAAAACAGAAATAGGAAAAAAAAAAAAAGATTGAAAGAAAAATGGGGGAGCCAATATGTACATTTCTAAAAAATCTTAATAAAATTTACAAGGGGAGAATTAAATTTAGGATGTTTGGGTTGAAAATATTTTGAAAATATTGATTAGACTATCATACTCCACAATTTGAACCTTTTACACACTTCTGCCTAGGCTTACAAGTGATTCTCAGGGTTTTGACTAGATGGTAAGTAGAAACAGAACTACATTGAGAGAGTCCTTCCTTGATTAGCTGGGTAGTCATTTCAGCATAGCCATGCTGAACAGATCATTCAACTAAAGTTAAACTTGATTGCAAATGTGAGTATTACCAATTAGCTAAGAAGAGAACATAATTTGCTATAAATAGCTAAGGGTCTGTAGAACAAAAGATCCACTTCCAATCCAATGTGACAATTTTCCAATCTTTAAGATAATATACTGATGCCATAAATAGATAAAAAACATATTTTCTTTTATTCTTTTCGTTTATATGACATCACTTCTTGTCTAATTCTTTTCATATATATATATATATATATATACTTTTTGCTGTGCAACCTCTATCGCTAACACAGCCAGGGATTTTGTCCCAACCTCTGCCCCAGTCTGGCCAAATTGAGGCCTGCCACCAATGTAAGTTAGTGTTGGGATTTTCTTTACTAAGAGCTAGGCTCACCCAATTAAGAAATCATATTACCATATATAAAAAATTTTATAATATTGAACAAGACTAGGTCAAACAAGTCTAACAGAGGGCATTCTGAGGTCAAGATTAAAAATTCCAGCACAGCTCACCATTTAAACAGGCTCAGAAGTCGTGAAGTTGTATTGTGGAATCTTTACCGCTTCACTTATTTTCTACATCAATCTAATCACCCTGACTCACTACACAATATGATTACCCACCCCATGTCAGGTCCAAAGTGGGGTAGTTGTGAGCTTATGTTAGGGCAAGGCAGATGTTAACCATCTCTGATTATCCTTTTAATTTTTTCTCTTATTTTTTTTTTTCAGGTGCAGAATTTTTTTTTTATCGATTTCCGCTATATTCATGTTTTTTAACCATTTACCTTTGATATATTCATAATTCAAAAGTTGTATATCACATAATGGACAGGTTAGATTATCCAATTTTCCATCCAATTTTTGGGTTCTAGAATCAAAACCCAGCCTCACCCCATTTAAAAAACAGGTGGGCACCTCCAGGAAGGCAAAAGTGCCATGCCCAGATTAACAATCTCAACAGAATATATTCTAGGAGACAAATGTGAAGACTCAACTGTCAATATGCAGAATGAAAAATGAAATTAAGAACCAACTGGAGTTAGATATTTAGTAAGCATTGATTAATAAAAAAACCTCCACTCATAAATTTCAGTCAGGAGGCAGAATTTGTTATCTTTGTTTGAGTTTTTGTTCCCTGGTCAACAACTAACCTTTACCATTGTATCCCGCATGAAATCATACTCGAACCGTTTCAGCTGAAGTTGAAGAACAGGAGGGAAGTCAATAAACAGGACACCCTTCCTAGCATCCTGAAAAAAGCCATATGTTACCAAGTTATTAAGTAACACTATTCAAAAGCACAAAATAAGGAAAAACTACAAAGCGTTTTCCAAAAAAAATAAAAAATACTAACTAGAAGAAAGCAGAATTAGGACCTGTTTGACATTGAGATTGAAGCTACTTTTTCAGAAAAACAACATTTCAGATGTTGGTAAAAGCAGTTTTGAAGTGTTGCTTAGGTATTTTGAAGTTTTCACTAGTAGAATATGTGAAATTCACCTTAAACACAAATTTTAATCGCCTCTAACCAATATTTTCAGAAAAAAAAATCAACAGTTCAAATAACAATGTTAAATAGACCAGTAAAAATAAAAAGAGAAGCACTTAGATGCACTTCAATGTTGGCTATTCATTTTAAAAAGGAACAAAAGCAAATGACAAATCAGATGTGAATTAAACTCCAAGTCCCAGCAACAAGATGAGCTGCCAAAATGAAGGAAAATCTATTCGTTCAAGCCTTTAAAAATCTGAAAACAAAGACTTAATATTCCAGTGATCCTAGAAACAAGTTTCAATCTACCAAAGCATGAGGTCCCCATGTCTCAAAATTATCTCACCTGCAACCCATGTTGCTCAGCATGATATTTGTTATCGCCCTCAAGACGTTCCACCTCCACATATTTGTCAAATGAAGCATAAACATCCCGACAGCCTTTGACATCAAGCTGAAGATCTACAATTATATACAAAATCGCATGAGCCCCACAAGATGAATCCTGGTAATTTAGTTACTCAGTGTTACCCAAATGAGTACCATAAAACGATTCCTTTCTAGTCGACTTATAATCGACATTGATGCATTCAATATAATTCATATGGTGTCCTTCAAATAACTGTTGTATTGTGCCTTCAACAACTGTTCCCTGAGCCAGTAAAACAAAGATATAAATACAACAATCTTTAATATATTTCAGTAATGAGTAGCAAAAGCATGAAATAGTGAACCTTCTTTTACCTTCATTTTATCTTCAAGCTTTTCAGAAAGAACCCTATTAAGTTCTTGAACATCATGCTGCATGAAAGAATCATATGTGTCCCAGCCAAAAGATTTCGTCAACTCTTTTGTTGCTACACTAGTGTCACTATATTGAAGCTTATAGAACAAACTCTGTAAGGCAAGAGGAATGCTCCCTGATGGCATATCATTCTCAGTTGTTGGCATATGATATACAGCCTGCAAGTAACAAGACCAGACATGGGCTTGTGTATAATTTCATTAATTCAAGCAATGAAGACCAAATACTACCTTTCTGAAATAAGGTATATGGTACAACGTCTGAAGCAGAGAGTTCATGTAACAGGTAGCTCCTTGGTTCTTGAGTCCAACATAACCAGTCTCCTTTTTGGAATCATGGGACCAATAATCAATGACCCTTCGGACAGCAACATCAGCTTCAACTATGCATGTGTCATTAACAAGATAACCTCTACCAGGGTCATACAGTTCCCCCAGAGGCATGAATGAAGTGAAGCCCCAATCACTCTCACGTGCATTGAATTGGTGTTGTGTGTCTAGAATAAGGAACAAAAAATAATCATTACCACAGATTTAATGGATTTTACCAATATATGCATATTCTTTTCTAAGAAATAATCACTACCGGTTGATGGTTTTCTTTACATTAGGGAAGTGGCCATTAGCGAATAGATCTGAATTTTCTAAATGCTAGGGTTAGACCAAGAATAACCAAACTCCATCCTTTTTTACCTATGCCAAATATCAAGGGCATCTATAACATATAAATACTCACTTTCTCGTTTAATAACATGCCTAAATACATTTCATTTGGGCTCCATTTGCTGCTCAGAAAAACACCAGATCTTTAGACATATTTCCTGAGGAAAACATTTAACTAAAAATGACTTGTTTTGTGCAATTTAATTACAATAATGAAAATTAGTTGAAAGTTCATTTTTGGCATTTGGAGTACATTGGGATTATTCTTGCCCATAACTAAAATTATAGAATATTTTAACTTAAACCCATTTCAAAGTTTTCAAGATCTACCCTCTCAAATATTGTTGTGCAAATACCCAAATCAAATTGCACATCTTAGGCCACCTTCAAAGCATTATATCTATAAGATAATGATCCAAGATAAACCATTTCTGAGTCTCAGTCAAAGTCAGTACATCATCATAATTCGTCATAGGCACCCAAGACACGATATCTAAAGGCTCATCTATCTTGTTGATATGTACAGATGTGACACTTTTCTTGATCATATATCTGACATATTCAGTCCATAGATCTTGGGTGGGGGGGGGGGGGGGGGTTTGCTGCGGGAGAGCTACCCAATGCAATGAAAGGTGAAAGATTGTAGGTGAGCACTTATGCAACCAAAAATAAAACAGGAAGGTGTTGTTATTCTCTTCGTTTGGATTGAATAAGAGAGTACTGTGTGAATGAAAGGGATAGAAGACACATGATAAGACACAGGTGTGAATGAAAGGGATAGAAGACACATGATAAGACACAGGAAGGTCATGTTTGGTGAACTGTAACAGAATGTAATGTAATCAAATATATTTTTAGTGTAATCAAACATAGCAGAAGAGTAAAGGAGGAAGCACAGAGAGAGAGAGAGAGAGAGAGAGAGAGAGAGAGAAGCCTGCTATTAGGAAATATTCAAAGGATTCGGTGCACATACAGTTCACCAGCTTCTTTCATTCATGAGTGGACCACAAGCTAATTCATAGATGAATCCCGAATAAAAGTGAGAGGCCAGTACACTGTTCCTGTGCAGAAACTTATTAAATTTTTGAGGTGCAATCTTCTTCTCTGTTTTTTTAAATTCTTTTTGCTTTCTCTTTCTTTTTTCTTTTTCTTTTTTTTTGGTGGGGAGGGTAGAGTCTGCTTCTTTCTTTGGGGTTATTTTCAACTGAAATGTTGCAATACACCATAAGCATTTTTTTTCCTGTTTTCTGTGCGTCTTGTCCTTTCAGTCTAATTAGGTTAGTTGTTGATAGAAATCAGTTTTAAAGTCTACAAAATAAATAAAAAAGGGAAAGTTACCAGCCTCAAGCTTTGATTTGGTGGATAAAACGAATGGAGAATTATTAAGAATTTCTGCAGAAAAGCATCCCTGCAGATTCAGCAGGAGCAATTCAGCAGTTTTGTCAATTTGGTGCTAATTTGTAAGCATGGATATTCAGTAATTTTGTTAATTTTGGGTGCTAAGTGAGTGTTAATATTACTTCTATTTTGAGTTATCTTGGTCAACATAGGAACTAGGAGTCAAACAAAAAAGTACTGCAATTACTTGTTGTCAAATTAGGAGTCATATGAAGGGGTTTATCTATCTTTTTATATGGAATAGTAGTCAAATTAAGTATTTGGTTTACATTACGTTATTTAAGTCTATAAATATCCATGCTTGTAACACTTTAGTTTCAGATTTCAATGAATAAAATTTCAGCAATTTAGCTACTTAAGTTGTTTCATGCAATCTAAACCAGGAAAGAGTGAGGCTTTCTTCTCAAAAGTGAATCCTAAACCCTATTAGTGTGATGCTAGTAGCTTATCTTCAACTATTTGATTTTTCCTTTATTGTTCTAAAAGAAAAGCATATCTTCCAGGCTAGTTTTCTTAGTTTCTATAAACCCTAACCCTAATTTCCAACCAAATTTTCCCCCAACCTGTCCAACAAGTGTACTACAACACACCATAGACTAGTACACCTTCTTATATCAAAGTATAGATAAAATGACAGCAAGTAAATTTTGGGTTGGGGGAGGGGAGGGGAGGGGAGAAACATTGAGAATCAAAATATAACAGAGGCACAACTTTTGTTGTGCATTGAGACTGGAAAAAGGTACAAACCTCACTTAAACTTCGCATGGAAGTGTGTGAAAGTTCGGGTGGCAAAATAGAGTAACAGGAAGGTGAGGGTGAAATAAAATTTTCACTGTTTTCAAAAGGCAAGAGATGGAGAGAAGAACTAGAGGTGAAAATTTCATCTGACTCCACTATATCCGATCACCTAAATTTGGGTGAAGTTGGACAAACAAGTAAACAACATATTGATTTTGTTCTAAAATGTCAATTTACATATTTTCCCATTAACATGTGCAATATCTTATTTTTATGTTAAACTCAAAGGTAAAAGTTGTAATTTATTTTTTTCATAAAATATTGACTTGAAAAATAAATACATCACATCAATGCCTCATTTTCTTTCCCACATCTTTCAGCCACTCCTAAAAAATGAGAGAGAAAAAATGACAACTTTTTTTCACCATCCTGATTTTCTTTCTCCTCCATTTCTCTCCCTCTCTACCTTTCCCCCAAGGTGCTAGACTATCTCCTATTAAGTCTTGAGCCTTAAAGTCTGAATCAAGGTTACTAGGAGCTTGGTTTAGGACCATAACTTCATGATTTGATAAAAGATCGATACCCATATCATCAGCCTCCGCTTAATACCAAACATGCTCCATATTGTGCCCACAATTTTTTGTTTGTTTGAGTGATATACCTAATAGAGAGAATTTATTATCTATCAGGTGTGGGCTGGATATTGTAAATGGAAATGACATCTTCTACGGTATGGTAGCCCTCCTTTAACTAATGAATACATGTTTAAATAACAAGCCATTTTGGCATTTTCTTGTCTTGAACTTTTTAGCATCCTATAAATACTTCACAGTCCAATCGCTTAAGTATTTCCATTTTGAGCACAGTTAAAAAAGCATATAAAAATGTCCTCATAAATTGCCACTAACAACAAACTTCTCCTTTATGCCATAAAAGGGACAATGCAATGTTCAAGTTCCAACAAGAAATACCAAATAGGACGTAAAAGGAAAAGAAAGAAATCTTTTAATACAGCAGTCCTCCAAAATATATCCCATGCAAATCAGGTAGTACCTATGGAATATCACGAGACATATGGATGATAGACCACTAACTTATAAATCCATTATTTGTTCATCAAGCAACGTTTGCCGATGACATAAGCACAGCCAATGCCTCAACCGACAAAATGAAAACACTAAAACACAACAATGAACTTCAATGTGAAAAGATAAACATAAACAAAATAACAACTAATGCAGAAATATAAGGATGACAGGAAAAGAAATAGTAGCTATAACTTACATGCATAAATCCAAACAAGCTAAGTACAAAATTCAGGCAAACGAATTTAACACATGGAAAATGATCCATGTAACCAGAAAGGAGATAATACCTTTCCGAATAGAGTATTTTTGATGAATTTGATTGACAACAGACAAACTGAACTGAGCATATCTACTCCACCCATATGGCAAAGTTGCAGAATCTGCAACATCTAGATACATGGACAAATGATCCACATTGTTCCCTTTCGGAAAAATCAATATCCGCCTGCCAAGGCAAATTTTAATGGTCAACAAAAATGTAACCGAATCAAGTAACCACAGGCTATCCCAGTATCAACCAGGGAAAGAGATCAAAATACCATTTGTAGCCTCCAACAACAAAAATATCAGAATAAAGCTTCTTGGTGTTGAGCCTCGAAAAGTTATCAATTGTCCACGTGAACCGTGCTGACGGTGGATCATCCACTGACTGTGAGTCAACTGCACTTGCTGTTTCAGCTGGTGCTACTAAAACCAATGAACCAGAAAATCAGAAATGAAATATATCATCAAAATGCAAATGTTCAATGTTATTATAGTTAAAACAAATGGCATAAAAACAACAAATAAAACAATTCCACTCTGCCTAGACAAAGCAATCAAAGAAGTGCAAAAACCCAGAGAGCCGAATTTCAGTTCATTGGCGGAAGTTATCTATTCATTAAAAGAGACCATAAATGTTAAAATGACTATAGCGACAACTCTAAACTCCTAAAAAGGATCAAATATTTATGAGATATTGACTCCCAGAGAAGAACCCAGATTACACTCAACTGAGCCTAGCAGGTCAATGCTAACTGCAAAAATCAAAACCATCATATACAAAGCTAATCTCAATAATCATAATATCCCATGGAGACGAACCTAAAATTAAAACACACGATGCGCAACTCAGATGAACTCAAATCAAACTTGGTACTTGAGAAAATACTAACGAGACTGAAAAATTAAAACAGTATTATTGCTTAGCAAAGAAATGAAAATGTACCTTCCATAGGCTGAGGACCATCGGCGAAGTCGTTGTGTGGAACCAGCATCTCATCGTCCTCTTGCTGCTAAAATAAATTCAAATTGAGAAAAACAGAAACAAAAATAAAACCAGAGTCAATGCCAGAGCTTGGATCTGCTTATCAAAACCCTAAGAGCTCAGCATAGGCGCAAAGAAATGGAGAATTAATGAGAGCTTAAATTGAAAAAATCAAAATATGAAAAGCCAATCATTTCAAAATCAAAATTAAATTGAATTGAAATGAATTTAAGTAAACGAGAGAGACAGGATAGAAACGAGAGATTGTTATAAAGTGTATGATCAAAGAAATAGAAGTAAACGGTTTATAGGAAATACATCCAATGGTGCAGGAGTCATCAGAGTCATGGGTGATAACAGTGACCGTCCGATCGAGGAATCGGAGAAAGCTCTGAAGTAGAAGTTGGAAGGAGAGAGAAAGAGAAAGGAGCTCTGCAACGTAAGCTAACGGATGTAGAAAAAGGGAGGGGTTTCGTTCGACAGTCAGGGGGCAATTTCGATATTCCGGACTCTGTTAGAATGGAAGAACTACACGTCATCTTGATCAAGGGGAACAGTCGAAGTGCAAGTTAACCAATGCCGTTTTGAATTTTCTTGCGGTCGTTTGGTTTTCCTCTTCCATTCAAAGGAATTGACGGCTAGGGGTGTGCAAGACCATCAAACCAAACCATTTCAATTCAGTCCAATCAGTTATGCAAGAGAGATTCGATTTGTCAAATTATTTAGTTTGAATCAAAGATACTTTCAAGTAGAGTTGATTTCATAAAAATGCATCAATTGAGCTTAAATCAAAACATATTAAAAATCAATCGAACTAACTAGTTTTATTCGAATCAATTTAGTTTAAACCTCAATATCAATTCAGTGTGTTCTTTAAAAACTTCTAGTCATATATTTTTTACCTTGGTTTATTGGCTTTAAACCCAACCAGCCATTTGCTTACTCCTGTAAACATTAAACAGCGTGTGGAAAAATATACATATGCAACACGATTTGCATATTGGATCGGGATTATAATCATTAACATTATATCAATATTATATTTATATTTATTTATATTAATTTTTTTAAATATGAGTTGCACATTGTTTATAATAATTGAATTTTCTTCGTAAATATAATTTAATTAAAAATATAATTTTTTATTAAATTTTAATTATAATATTATAATATTATGAATGGTTTGTATTACTAAAAATCTAAGGGGATTCGCAAAATAAAAAAATATATATATTTTATGAAATAATAAAAAAAATCTCAAAGTGAATATTAGCTTGCAGTTTTTTTTTTAATTTTTACTTCTTTATATCTATTCTTTATTGATAAATTATTTATATAAAATAATTATAATCAATTAAATTAAAGATTTATTAAAAGTAACAATCAAATATATTATATTATTACCATACTTATATGCACTTTATATAATATGGTATAATGTAACCAAGAAAAAATATATTGTCTTTAATCTTTTTAAATAATAAAATTAAAATCTTTAAAAATACTATATAGAGGTGGTAGAGGTAAGGTTATTGAAACTTATAGAATAATCATTAGGAATAAGATATAGAAATCCACAAGTTAAGCTATTAGTAGTCGTGATTACGAAACTATTGGATTATTGTTGATCAGCCAGCATAAGCGTTAGTCAGCCATATGTTAGGTGGTTCTAATAATCAATAGTCTCTAATCATAATTATTAATTAGTAAAATGAGTATATTACTAAATTTTCTTTCTAATAATAAGTCTTTGAGTATTAATGACCCTAGCTCTAGCCTTAGTGATTTAAATACCTAAGAAATGAATATTGCTCATGTAGAAAATCAGCTACATAATTGGTCTATCCCAAAGTATGATATAAATAATATTTACAAAATTGGTTCTTTTGATTTTCTTTCTGACTATTCAATTAAACAAACCAAACAATCTGTTCCATTAAGTTATATGTATGAAAATATTTAATATTTTCTCCACAAACTATTTTAAAGCATAAAGAAAAATATAAATTATTGCATATAGGCATGGTTCAAGTTGCAATTAAACCTTTATTTCGAGTCGGTTTAGATATTCCTGTTTTTGCATGTTTATGAGATGCAAGACATTTAAATTTTTCAAACTCTCTTTAGCTATGATCGAATCTAATTTAGCTAATGGTCCTATTTATTTTAATTGTTATCCAAACTTCTCTTTATCTCTTTATGACTCAAATATTCTAGATGCTTTAACTTTAACAATTAAATAAAAAAATATGAATTTTTTAGATAATACTAGATCTTTAGTAGTCATATATAGAATCTACTATAAAGTTATGACGACTGCCTTAGACCCTAGATTTGAACACACTTTGACTAGGAATAAAACAATTATTTTTGAAGCTAACACCCAACACACAAAAGTACATACCCCTAAAAGATTAAAGTGGCACGAATTAACCCAAGGAAATTCATGGAATCGTCAAGAAACTAATCACCCAGTATCTATTGAGAATGTTTCCACTTCCTCTAGCATTACAGAAGATACCGATGGAAGTATTCATATTCAATTTCTTCCTTTAGAAAATTTCATTAGACAATTATTTAATTATGATAATACTAGGTTATCTACATCTACCCAAATGCCAAATATTCAATTACAAAATATAGATTTTAATAGGTCTATACCTAGACTTATATATCAAGAAGTAGAACAAACGATTAACTCTTTACCCTCTTCTCCTGCCAGATCTTTGTCCCCTGCAAGATCTGCAATGGAATATACATCTCAATTAAATGTTATTAGTGAAAGTGAATTTTCAATTAATAAGGAATTTTTCAGGAAAGAAATGCCTAGTGATTATAATTTAGATAAGTGTCGTTGGTTCTCCAAAAACTATTCGAAAGAAAAGAGAGATCAGATTAGAGAGACATATTATGGTTACATGAATCAGTACAAAATTAATATTCCTTTCTTCCAATGGTTTTCTATTTATTCTATTGAGAATAATGTAGAATATCCCTTTCAGGAAGTACTAGTTAATCAAAAGGTAACTAAAGAATGGATAACTACATCTAATGATGCAGTTACATTTGTTTATAGGTTCTCCTTTAGAGATGATAAATACAGTGGACGATGATAAAAAAAAAATCCTACATTAAAAGACATAAAATATGTTCAATTTCAAAACAACTACACGAACCAAATACTTAATACGATAGCGTCACAATTAGATAGATTAGAAATTCAAATCCCAGTATCTTATACTTCTCCTATACAAAGACCTTTGCCGATTACTAAATCAGAAATACTAATATTCAAACCCCATGAGATACCTGCAGAGCAAGTAGTTAAGTTAGACATGTTAGAAAAAATACAAAATAGGTTAAACAATTTGAACATTTCCTCTTCTTCTAATATTAAGGTATTAAGTAAAGCAAAACAATTTGAAGAAGAAGAAGAAGAATCAGACACAGATATTAGTCAGTTAAAAGACCAATTTATTGAAAATTTTATCATCCAAAAGATTCATAAAGCACCGTTACCGAAAACTAGAAATTTTTATCCTAGGCCTACACCCCTAGATATACAATATGAAGATAGATCTGCCATGACCCAAGCTAGGTACGATGGAGAGTTAATTAATGAATGGAATATAGATGGATTATCAGAGTACCAAATAATAAATATACTGCAAGAGATGATTATGGCTTCATCAGCCTATAAATATAAAGGTAACACTGACCTAGCTGTAGCTTATATATTAATCTCAGGATTTACTGGTCAACAAAAAGGATGGTGGGATAATTATCTTTCACTTGAAGAAAGACAAAAGATATTAAACGCTACCAAAACTATAGTTAAATAAGAAGGTCAACAACAAATACATACAACTGTTCAAGATGCAGTGAATACTTTGATATTTACAATTACTAAAACCTTTATAGGTGAACTAAGAGAATACCAAGCTAGAGCATCTGAATTATTAACTAATTTAACTTGTCCAAAATTACAAGATTTTAGGTGGTATAAGATGTGTTTCTTACAAAAGTATTTACTCGGCAAGATTGTAGTCATGCCTTTTGGAAAGAAAGATTTATTGGAGGATTACCTAAGTTATTTGCTGAAAAGGTACGTTCTCGAATACGAGGGATTTATGGTGGATTCATACCTTATGATACCCTTACATATGGCGAAATTATTAATCATGTTAATAATGAAGGTTTAGCTTTATGCACAGATCTTAAATTAAAAGCAAAGATGAAGAGTGAGTTCCATCAAAGTAGAAAAGAATTAGGCAGTTTCTGTAGTCAGTACGGATATGAAAGATTAAGTCCTCTTTCAGCTAGACATAAAAAGAAACATAAGAAAAACCCTTATAGAAGACCCTATAGAGCTAAAACCTTTAAAAATAGAACTTTCCAAAATAAAGCCTCTAAAGAAAGCAAATCCCCTTTAAACCTTAAGAAGAATACAGTTAAAAGAAAAGGTAAAGGACAAATAGTGTGTTACAAGTGCGGAAAA
Organism: Jatropha multifida; assembly: GCA_948099535.1. NCBI lineage: Eukaryota > Viridiplantae > Streptophyta > Magnoliopsida > Malpighiales > Euphorbiaceae > Jatropha > Jatropha multifida. The sequence continues at coordinate 81,779 of CANUEX010020933.1, forward strand.
GTAGGACACTATAAATCACAGTGCAAAATGAAAGAAAAGATAAACAACTTAGATATATCAGACAAGTTAAAATAGCAAATGATGAGTTTGCTTCTCACCGATACCGATACAGATTTAGAGATAAGTGATGACTTTAAAGATATATAAAAAATAGAATCTAGTGATTCAGAGAATAGTTCAAGTGATATAGATAACTGTGAATGCGATGGTCCTTGTATTTGTAAATTAAATAGTATAAATGTAATAATTAAAGAAACTGATTTTCTTTTAGAATGTATAGATAAAATTGAAGATAATGAAGTTAAAAAATAATACTTGTTAAAACTAAAGGATGTAATATTACATAAAGATGGAAAACCATATGAATCCTATGAATTAAAGGAAATATTTAGTAGGTTCAACAGTAATAAAGAAAAGCTTTCCCCTTCTTTAACTTACCTACAAGGAGAAATTAGAATCATTAAGAAGGAAATAGAAGAATTAAAACAAGAACATAACAAAATTAAATAAGAAATTATTCAGTTACAAGTTAATAAAATTATAGATGTACAAGCCGAATCCTCAGAAACTAAAAAGATTAATAATTTAGCTGAAACATTATCCTACAATGAAATTTATCAATGTAATCTCTAGAGTAAGCTTCTAGAAATGGATAATATTAGTTAAAATAGTAATTAATAATGATTTTCATTTAACTACAATTGAATTAGTTGATTCTGGTGCAGACCAAAATTGCTTGTAAGAAGGATTAATTCCAACAATATATTATGAAAAAACTAAAGAAAGATTGTATACTGCTAATGGTAGTAAGTTAAGAGTAGAATATAAGTTAACAAAAGTGAAAATCTATAGTGACAGTTTTTGCTTTAAGACACCCTTTATTTTAGTTAAGAATCTTACTATGGGAGTCATACTAGGAACACCTTTTTTAGCTACTATTTATCCTTTTAAGGTAGATAATGAAGGATTAAAAACAAGTATCTTAAACAGTCAAATATGTTTTAAATTTATACAACCAATTAGACAAAAGGATCTAAGTACTATACAAGACGTTTTTGTATATAAAGAAATAAATCTTATTGAATAAAAACAAAAACATATTAGCTATCTTAAATATGAAATTAACAATATTAGGATTGAAATTCAATTATAGCAAGCTCACATACAACAGAAAATTAAAGATTTTCAAAAATTGTTAGATAAAGAAGTATGTTCAAATATTCCTAATGCCTTTTGGTCTAGAAAACAACATATAGTTCATTTACCTTATATAAAGGATTCTGATGAAAAGAATTTTCCAACTAGATCTAGAGCTATACAAATGAATAAACATTTACAAGAATATTCTTACAAAGAGATAAACAATCTATTAGATAAAGGATTAATTAGAAAATCCAAGTCCCCTTGGAGCTGTTCAGCTTTCTATGTCCAAAATGCAGCCGAAATCGAAAGAGGAGCACCCAGGATAGTTATAAATTATAAATCTTTGAATAAAGTATTGCAATGGATTAGGTATCCTATACCAAACAAAAGAGATTTGTTAAAAAGGTTACATAGTGCAAATATATTTTCTAAATTTGATATGAAATTAGGATTCTGGCAAATACAAATACATGAATGTGATACATACAAAACTAGTTTTATGTTCCCTTTGGTCATTATGAATGGAATACTAGTTTTATGTTCCCTTTAGTTATTATGAATGGAATGTTAGGCTATTTGGTTTGAAGAATGCTCCTTTGGAATTTCAAAATATCATGAGTGACATTTTTAACAATTATCATGAATTTTTGATAGTTTACATTGATGATGTGCTTATCTATTCGAATGATATTGATCAACATTTTTCTCATTTAAAAAGGTTTTACAACATAGTTAAACAAAATGGTTTAGTTGTTTCTTCTCCAAAAGTTAAATTATTTCAAACTAAAATAAGATTTTTAGGACATGATATTTTTCGAGGTACGATTAAACCAATTGATCGATCAATTAATATAACACCCGTAGCCTAATCCCGGAGAACCAGACGGCGAGCGACACATTCGGTGCCGGAGCACTGACCTATATCACTTACTAGCTCTAAATCACATATTAGAAGTTATTAATTATTCATAAGGAGGCAAGTAATTTTTTTTAATAACATTTTTCTTTTAAAAATAACTCAAAGCTTAGGAAAATCCCTACGAAAAATTTTGCAAGAGTTTTCCCTAAAAATTGACTTTCACACAAAGAAAAATATACACACACTTCCAATATAATTGTCTCCAAACCTCATACTCCAATTCAACTCAAATCATTAACAAGCACTTCTAAATATCCATCCACTACATTTAGATACCATCATCAATATTATAAACCCGCTTATTTTAGGAATAATTATTGATATTCATACACCAAAATATAATATAAGTTATTATTCAATTAATCACAACTCTTAACTAATAATTAACTTAATGTATACAACCTTTATCATTTACAATATTTATATACATGTCAAAATCACCATACAAGAATATTCTACCCAAAATGGTATATCTACCCTAATGCTCACTTCTGGTCCTGAATAGTGTTCCTCCGCTCCTAACCTGCGCGTGATAAAAATCAACGCGCTGACTGGAAGACTCAATGGTGCTAAATAATCAATAATTTAAGATAACAAGTACAGCCAAATAGTAAGTCTCGAAAATACTTTAAATTACTCAAAATATATAAATTAAATACCGAAATCACATTAATTAAATTTGAGCACTTTGAAAATCATATAAAAAAAAGGTTAAAATACACCTGAGTCCCCATTTTTTATAATATAATAAAATTTTATTCTTAATTAAGGTTCGTACTAAACAGAAAAAATGTAAGCAGAATCGATCATGGCCTATGAAAGCACCACCCCCATCACATAATCGTGGCTTGTGGCAGCGCCACCCCTATCATATAATCGTGGCCTGTGAAAGCACCTGTGGAAGTGCCACCCCCGTCATATAATTGTGGCCTATGGAAGCGCCATCCCCATCTCATAATAAGCGCGTCCGCTTATTTATAAGGGGTGATAACCCTAGCTTATGATTATAGCTTATAATACCTCGAAATTTTTATTTCGAAACATTTCTATTTAAATTTAAATTATAAATTATTCGCCAATAATATTACGCCACGTAATATTATCGGGACCGAAAATCATTTTGGTTTCTCCCAAAAATTTATCGAGTAGCCGTTAATCGAATAAAATCGGACCAATATTTTTTTATTTATTCGACTGAATTAATTTAAATTAGATCCGAGGCGGATATTTTTGAAAAATACTGTGCGTTACTATTTTTTTCTCCCCGACAATCTACTTGGACGATTTGTTTTTATTTAATAATTTTAAAACTTTATTAATTTTTTATTTTCTTTTTCTTTCTTTCTTTTCTTTCTTTTCTTTTCTTTCTTTTTATTCTTCTCTTCTTCCTCCCTCCATCGACGCCACCCTCAACCTCCAGCTCCCTCTCTTTCTCTCCCACTCCAGCAGCCATCTCCGACTCCTCCTCTCGCTGCAGCTTCGACCACCACGCCACAGCCACCTCCAGCTCTCTCTCTCTCTCAGTTTCTCTCGCCTCTCCCTACCTCTCTCTGTCTCTCCCTGTCGTTCCGCCTCTGTCTCCCTCTCTACAGCGCCGTCGAACCACCACAGACCGCCATCGGCTCTCTCCTCATCGCGCCACCGTTTCTAGGGAGCTCCAGCAGCTCCTCCTCGCGCGGCTACGACCCAGCTCTGCTCTGCCTCCCTCTCTGCGCAACTTCAGCAGCTTGTTCTTCGCGTCGCGCCGCCTTGAGCCACCACCTGCTCCTCCGCGCGACCTTGGCAGCAAGCCCGGCTTGCTTACGGCCACCACCATCTCCTCC